>CM050164.1:417708298-417713298 GCA_027410445.1 Discoglossus pictus | reverse complement strand
TAGTGGAGATTTAATAGTGTATGAAAATAATTTGTTTTGCAGGAAAAAATAAGCTTTTAAACACTTACTTTGAAGTCAGTAATTTCTACCAGTTGAAACTTAGGGTTAATATCCTCCAAACCCAGGCTAAATTGGTATACAATTTGAAAAATAGTTTTGGCCAATCAGGAGGAGGTAAAGACTGAAACATTTATATCACAATCTGGCAGTTGCTGACTTTTTTTTTTTCTCTCTCTCTCTCTCTCTCTCTGTCTGTCATACAATTTCAGCTGTGATCCCAGCAACCTTAATTTCCTTTAGAGGTCACACACTGTACCCTGCAGGGTACACTTTATGTAAGCTTTCTAGGGGTGTGCGCATCCAGATATCAGTATCTAGCATATACATATGTACAGTGGATATAAAAAGTATACACACACCTGTTAAAATGTCAAGTTTGTGTGCTGTAAAAAAATTAGACAAAGATAAATCATTTCAGAACTTTTTCCACCTTTTTAATGTGACCAATAAACTGTACAACTCCATTAAAAAACAAACTGAAATCTTTTAGGTGTAGGGAAGAAAAAATATAAAAATAAAATAATATGGTTGCATAAGTATGCACACCCTTAAACTAATACATTGAAGCACCTTTTGATTTTATTACAGCACTCCGTCTTTTTGGGTATGAGTCTATCAGAATGGCACATTTTGACTTGGCAAGATTTTCCCACTCTTCTTTGCAAAAACACTCCAAATCTGTCAGATTGCAAGGGCATCTCCTGTTCACAGCCCTCTTCAGATCACCCCACAGATTTTCAATCAGATTCAGGTCTGGGCTCTAGCTGGGCCATTCCAAAACTTTAATCTTCTTCTGGTGAAGCCATTCCTTTGTTGATTTGGATGTATGCTTTGGGTCATTGTCATGCTGAAAGATGAAGTTCCTCTTCATGTTCAGCTTTCTAGCAGAAGCCTGAAGGTTTTGTGTCATTATTGACTGGTATTTGGAACTGTTCATAATTCCTTCTATCTTAACTAAGGCCCCAGTTCCAGCTGAAGAAAAACAGCTCCAAAGCATGATGCTGCCACCACCATGCTTCACTGTGGGTATGGTGTTCTTTTGGTGAAGTGCAGTGTTGTTTTTGCTCCAAACATATCTTTTGGAATTATGGCCAAAAAGTTCAACCTTGGTTTCATCAGACCATAATACCTTTTCCCACATGCTTTTGGGAGACTTCAGATGTGTTTTTGCAAAATGTAGCCTGGCTTGGATGTTTTTCTTCGTAAGAAAAGGCTTTCGTCTTGCCACTCTACCCCATAGCCCAGACATATGAAAAATACGGGAGATTGTTGTCACATGTACCACACAGCCAGTACTTGCCAGATATTCCTGCAGCTCCTTTAATGTTGCTGTAGCCTCCCAGACCAGTTTTCTTCTCGTCTTTTCATCAATTTTGGAGGGAGCTCCAGTTCTTGGTAATGTCACTGTTGTGCCATATTTTCTCCACTTGATGATGACTGTGTTCCATGGTATATCTAATGCCTTGAAAATTATTTTGTACCCTTCTCCTGAGTGATACCTTTTAACAATGAGATCCCTCTGATGCTTTGGAAGCTCTCTGTGGACCATGGCTTTTGCTGTGGGATGCGACTAAGAAAAGTTCAGGAAAGACCAACTAGAGCAGCTGAACTTTTATTTGGGGTTAATCAGAGGCATTTTAAATAATGGCAGGTGTATGCTGACTCCTATTTAACACGATTTGGAATGTGATTGCTTATTTCTGAACACGGCTACATCCCCAGTTATAAGAGGGTGTGCAGACCACATTATTATTATTGTTGTTTTTTTTTTTCTCCCCACCACCTAAAATATTTAAGTTTGTTTTTCAATTGAGTTCTTTTACAGCACAGAAACCTGACATTTTAATAGGGGTGTGTAGACTTTTTATATCCACTGTAAGTACATCCAACTTTTCAATATACCGTATATACTAGAGTATAAGCCGACCAGAGTATAAGCCGAGGCACCTATTTTACCACAAAATACTGGGTAAAACGAGTGACTCGAGTATAAGCCGAGGGTGGGAAATGTGCTGCCCCCTGTGTCCCTCCCTTTTGTGCCTTCTGTGTCCCCCTCTCTCTCCCGTGTCTCTTCTACCCTCTCCCTTCCCTGTGTCTCTTCTACCCTCTCCCTTCCCTGTGTCTCTTCTACCCTCTCCCTTCCCTGTGTCTCTTCTACCCTCTCCCTTCCCTGTGTCTCTTCTACCCTCTCCCTTCCCTGTGTCTCTTCTACCCTCTCCCTTCCCTGTGTCTCTTCTACCCTCTCCCTTCCCTGTGTCTCTTCTACCCTCTCCCTTCCCTGTGTCTCTTCTACCCTCTCCCTTCCCTGTGTCTCTTCTACCCTCTCCCTTCCCTGTGTCTCTTTTCCCCCCCTCCTCCTTCTCCCTGTGTCTCTTTCCCCCCCCTCCTCCTTCTCAACCCCATTCCTCGACCCCACTCCTCGACCTCGAACCCCCATCCTCAACCTTAACCTCCCTCCTCATCCTCAACCCCCCCATTCTAAACCCAACCCCTATCCCTCTAAATTCCGGTCCTTCCGGGTCTTGATGTGGCGCGCATGTGACGTCACATGCGTGTCACGTCATTAGCATTTGACCTCACGTCATTAGCATATACCGAGTGCCGGCACCCGGTATACGCTAATGACATGGCGCGCGTGTGACGTCACATGCGCGCGCCACATCAAGACCCGGAAGGAGCGGAGGCCGGAGCAGGTAAGTGATGGGGGGGGGGGGGGGGTTTAGAATGAGGGGGTTTGAGGATAAGGAGGGGGAGGGAAAGACACACGGGGGGGGGGGGGTTTGCGAGACACATGGGGTGGGGGGGGGAGAGGGACTCGAGTAAAAGCAGAGGGGGGCCTTTTTAGCCTTAAAAAAAGGGCTGAAAAACTCTGCTTATACTCAAGTATATACGGTAATACATATTTGTCTACTAATCAGTAGCTGTTTATTAGGAAACATTTGAATCCCAGCTCACTTACATATCCCTTTTAACTGAGTAAACCTTAACTTGTGGTCCCCTTCAATAGATGCATATCCATACCAATCATGGCCACATTCAACTTTTTGCAAAGGTTATTATATATATGTGGGAAATACTACCTAGCAATAAAGAAACATTGAACCATGCCATCACAGTTGCAATAATCACAACGTCCATGTGGCCATGACACAATACTTTATAATGGGGAAAAACAACGTTGCACAGTATTACCAATTGCCATCCTGGAGCTCATAACATTTTTATAGCTCTACATTCCCGTGGTCCCCAGGGCATGACAGGAAGTTTTATGGATTATGAATGTATTTGATAGAGGAGCATCAGTAGGGTATGAAAACCATTTTTTTTTGTTGCATGAAATAAATCTAAAATAAACCTGAATAAACTTACCTTAAAGTTTGCAAAACTTCTTCAGTTTTCAGGCAGTGAATTTTGAGCACCCCTTAAAATCTAAACTAGCATAAAATTCTTAATTAGTTGAGGACAATGAAAGGTGGATGCCACAATGTGTTGGTTTCCATTTCACTGACTAAGACAAAGCTTCTTGCGAAGCAGCCATGCTACTGACTGCTGATTGGCTAGGACACAACTTTGCACAGCTCATTGGCTGGGATACTCTGCCTACATTTGTGCCTTAGGGGTGTAACCCACACAATAATTTTTTTAGACAAATACACCGAATTCCTCAATAAAATTAATATCAGACAAACTTAAAACGCATGATATCCCACAAACGTTCACATACCTTTTAAAAGATAAACCGTGTCCTCACTAACCAGCTCTCATCCAGCCAAACCTGGATGGAGCAAAACAAACAGTCTAGTAGTCTGTAAAATCACTGGCCTGTATATTTCTTCAGATTTCCAGGTGTCCACTCTGCTCTAAGTGATCTTAATATGCATGCTGATGTCTCACTGTTTGTGTCTTTCCCAAACTCAGAAAAACTGTTAACAATCGTTCCATATGCAGCCCCACCCGCACTCCAGGAGTGGTCTTAATCCGATCTGTCAAGGTGCAGCTAATCAATTGAGCAGAAAAGTTTAACCCCTGCAGTTCTCCTGAGGGGACAGAGCTTTACAGAATATCTGACTCGCACACGCGCCCTATATCACAATAGATCTATAGGTATAGAGGTGTATGTGTGTGTGTGTGTGTGCCTTACAATTGTATTGCCCCGTCATTTTTGAAAGGCAGGTAATGCTGTTTTCCACAGACAGTGTTTTGGCGGTCTGAGATCCTTCGGCGCTCATTGCAAGCCTCTTGGTTGGTGTATTTTTTTTGTTATCAGAGGCACTTTTGCTGTTATTGTAAGGTCCGCTGATCTAATTTTTGCGCTTAATGCAAGGCTGTCCCCTCGTGTAGTTTGTGTGCTATGAGCACCGTTGGCGTTCCTTGTGAGGCTCGCGGTAAAGGACTTCGGCGTTTATTGCAATAGTGTTTTTTGGTTTTTTTTGTGTATATGTAGGTTTTTCTGCTAATAAATTAATATACTTTACCTATTTGTAAGTAATATTTGCAGGAAGCATTGTGTTCATTCTGTTTTGATGTTCCTGCAGCATACAATGTAGGTTTGCACTATTGTGGAGCTGAGGTGTAAGTGTCAGCAATGTGTGTAGTGTAAATAGGCTGCTTGTGCGAGGGGAAGCTGTTCGTGTAGCTGTGTACTTCTACATTCTGTAAGTTCGTGTTGTAAAATGGCGGGGAATGTGTATGTGGTACGCGGTTGTAGATGATTTAGCGTCCTTGCCAAAAGTGTATCTTGTACCTCGTACGTCTTTTAAAAAAAAAAAAAGCTTTTATGTGCTTGGTGGTGTTTTCCGGCTTAAGGGTTGTGTAGCCTCGTTTTGGTGTTTTTTAACATACTTTACCTGTTTGTAATTTTAATATATCCAGCAATCAATAGCCTGAGGAGGTAACAATCTCTTTTTATTGTCCTGCAGCATATACTGTACAGTTGGACT
>CM050164.1:417510798-417703298 GCA_027410445.1 Discoglossus pictus | reverse complement strand
TAGCCGAGCCGTTGAAGCACGCAGGACTTGGGGTGCAATGAGCGCCGAAGGCTTGTGAAGCGAGGCGAGCAGTTGAAGCACGCAGTTGATTCAAACTCGAAAACACTGCAAAAGAATAAAAATACACGCTTATCCACAGCACAGGGGGAGTGCCAGGAAGCCTGGGAGTTAAGTTGCAAACAAAATAGAGACATATTTTCAGCTTTTCACCACACTAAAATCCGCTAAGCTAGGGAAAAAATGGCGGCCAAAGAAACTTAAAAATGCTGAAACCGGATGTAAACATGGCTCTGCAATGCCAGGTACGCAGAACTTAGAAAATACACGAGGCCAAAGGCAGTAACACATACACGAACGCCAGTCATGTAGGACTTTAGACATTAAACCATTGCTTGTCTATACACAATCCATTAGCTCATTGCAGATTAATAATCCCCTATACACATTCTTTTAAATGGTTCACTGACAATCTCTCCTCTAATTTTTGCAAAATATGCTTTGTATGATGCTGACTCTGAGGCTCTCTATTGGTGAGCAAACTCGCCTTGCTGATTGTCAGTGAACCATTTAAAAGAATGTGTATAGGGGATTATTAATCTGCAATAAACTAATGGATTATGTATAGACAGCCAATACATTTTGTTACCAACTGCAACATAACACGAGTAATGGGGTAGAAAGTGTAGAGGGTATAAGGGATGAATTAACAACTCATAGGGGAGGAGATGCGGGGAGAGGTAGTATAGTCAATAAGGAGGTAGTACTAAGTAATTCAAGTACAGTGGCAGGCACTTCAGAAACTCATAACATAAGGTGTATGATTGCTAATGCCAGAAGCTTGCCAGGAAAAATGGGAGAGTTAGAATTATTAGCAATTAATGAAAAATGGGATTTAATAGGCATTACTGAAACGTGGTGGAATGACTCTCGTGACTGGACTGTTTATCCTTCCTAAATAGGTTACAACCATCCAGATTGAGGGGCAATGGTAAACGAGGTGGAGGGATTTGTCTGTATGTTAAGCCTGAATTTAAGCCTATAGTCAGAGAAGATATTTATGGTGAACCTAGTGATAAAGCTGAATGTTTGTGGGTAGAGTTAAATAGCGGAGCAGCAAATTCCAAAAGATTATTAGTAGGAGTATGCTATAAACCCCCAAATATAGCTGAAAATGAGGAAATACAATTATTGTTACAGATTGGAAATGCAGCTAAGCATGGGCAAGTTCTAATAATGGGAGATTTCAGTCTCATCACAGTCTCATTTGAGATTGCATTCAAACATTTTTTTTTTAAGGGGCCAACAAAACCTATAGACTGGGACAGAGAACTGATAGGTAAAAACACTGAACATAAATGGACAACATTTAAATCCTTACTAAATATACATACACATCGGCATATACAGTGTGGGAATAAAAGTAAAAGGAGTAAATCCCATCCATTGTGGCTTAACAATGATTTAAAGATCAAGATACGGAGTAAAAAACAGGCATTTAAATTATACAAAAAAGAGGGGACAGAGACTGCTTTACAGGAATACAAGGAAATCAACAAGGCTTGCAAAAGCGCTATTGGACTGGCTAAAATAGAAAATGAAAAATTAATTGCAAAAAAGAGAGTAAGACTAACCCTAAAATATTTTTTAAGTATATTAATGGGAAGAAGGCGAGGAAGGAAGCTATTGGAACATTACAATGTGACACAGGCCATCTGAAAATTAGTGACCAGGAAAAGGCAGATAAGCTAAATAGGTTATTTTCTTCGGTATACACAAGGGAGGTACCAGTGGTTGGGACACTGCAACATAATACGGCTACACTACCTTTGCCAAATACTTGGTTAACACCGTAATCCAAAAGAGGTTGGAAAAAATAAATGTTAATAAAGCCCCGGGTCCTGATGGAATACATCCAAGGGTACTAAGGGAACTGGGCTCTGTAATAGCCAAACCATTATATTTAATTTTTCAAGATTCACTCAACACAGGGTCTCTACCAGATGACTGGAGAAAAGCTGATGTGATACCTATATTTAAAAAGGGAGCAAGAGTAAATCCGGGGAATTATAGACCAGTGAGACGCACTTTTGTATTGGGGAAGGTTTTAGAAGGGTTAATAAGGGATAATATACAAGAATATGTCTATTTGAACAGGATTATAAGTAGGAGTCTACATGGATTTATGAGGGATAGGTCATGTCAAACAAATCTAATTAGTTTCTATGAGGAGATTAGTAGGAACCTGGATCAAGGCAACTCAATGGATATAGTCTTTTTGGATTTTGCAAAGGCTTTTGATACAGTGCCACATGGGAGACTATTGTGCAAACTAAGAGATACAGGAATTGCAGTAAATATCTGCTCATGGATTGAGAGCTGGCTAAAAGACAGGAAGCAAAGGGTTGTTGTAAATGGAACATACTCAGATTGGTCTAATGTTGTAAGTGGTGTTCTTAAGGGTTCAGTATTAGGTCCTCTCCATTTTAACATATTTATTAATGACTTTGAGGTAGGATTGGAGTGTGGTGTCTCCATTTTCGCTGATGAGAGGAAGTTGTGCAAGGTAATTAAATCAGATTATGATGTGCTTTCCCTTCAAAGGGATTTACATAAAATTGAGGAATGGGAATCTAAATGGCAGATAAGATTTAATACAAATAAATGTAAAGTTATGCATCTGGGAAGGAAAAATAGCCATGCAACTTATAATCTTAATGGAGCAAATCTAGGTGTATCAGGTATTGAAATGGATTTGGGAGTGCTTGTGGACAACCACCTAGGTAACAGTGCTCAAAGCCAGGCAGCAGCTGCAAAGGCAAATAAAATATTAGCATGTATTAAGAAGGGTATAGAAGCCAGGTAAGCAAATATAATTCTGCCACTATATAAATCTCTATTACGCCCTCATTTGGAATATGGAGTACAATTTTGGGCACCACTTCATAAAAATGACATTTTAGAGCTGGAAAAGGTACAGAGGAGGGCAACAAAACTAATAAGGGGAATGGAGGGGCTAAGTTATGAAGAAAGACTAACCAAATTAAACTTATTTTCTCTAGAAAAAAGGCGCCTAAGAGGAGATATGATTACATTATATACAGTCAGGTCCATAAATATTGGGACATCAACATAATTCTAATCTTTTTGGCTCTATACACCACCACAATGCAGTTAAAGCACATCTTGTTAGTTTCATTTCAAATCCAGACTTTCAGCTTTAATTTGAGGGTATTTACATCCAAATCAGGTGAACGGTGTAGGAATTACAACAGTTTGTATATGTGCCTCCCACTTTTTAAGGGACCAAAAGTAATGGGACAATTGGCTGCTCAGCTGTTTCATGGCCAGGTGTGTGTTATTCCCTCATTATCCCATTTACAAAGAGATACAAGCTCCAGTGTTCATTTCAAGTGTGCTATTTGCATTTGTTGCTGTTAACTCTCAATATGAGATCCAAAGAGCTGTCCCTATCAGTGAAGCAAGCCATCATTAGGCTGAAAAAACAAAACAAACCCATCAGAGAGATAGCAAAAACATTAGGTGTGGCCAAATCAACTGTTTGGAACATCCTTAAAAAGAAATAATGCACCAAGGAGCTCAGCAACACCAAAAGACCCGGAAGACCACGGAAAACAACTGTGGTGGATGACCGAATAATTATTTCCCTGGTGAAGAAAACACCCTTCACAACAGTTGGCCAGATCATGAACACTCTCCAGGAGGTAGGTATATGTGTGTCAAAGTCACCAATCAAGAGAAGACTTCACCAGAGTAAATACAGAGGGTTCACCACAAGATGTAAACCATTGGTGAGCCTCAAAAACAGGAAGGCCAGATTAGAGTTTTCCAAACAACACCTAAAAAAGCCTTCACAGTTCTGGAACAACATCATATGGACAGATGAGACTAAGATCAACTTGTACCAGAGTGATGGGAAGAGAAGAGTATGGAGACGGACAGGAACTGCTCATGATCCAAAGCATACCACCTCATCAGTGAAGCGTGGTAGTGTCATGGCGTGGGCATGTATGGCTGCCAATGGAACTGGTTCTCTTGTATTTATTGATGATGTGACAGCTGACAAAAGCAGCAGGATGAATTCTGAAGTGTTTCGGGCAATATTATCTGCTCATATTCAGCCAAATGCTTCAGAACTCATTGGACGGTGCTTCACAGTGCAGATGGACAATGACCCGAAGCATACTGCAAAAGCAACCAAAGAGTTTTTTAAGGGAAAGAAGTGGAATGTTATGCAATGGCCAAGTCAATCACCTGATCTGAATCCGATTGAGCATGCATTTCACTTGCTGAAGACAAAACTGAAGGGAAAATGCCCCAAGAACAAGCAGGAACTGAAAACAGTTGCAATAGAGGTCTGGCAGAGCATTACCAGGGATGAAACCCAGCGTCTGGTGATGTCTATGCGTTCCAGACTTCAGGCTATAACTGACTGCAAAGGATTTGCAACCAAGTATTAAAAAGTGAAAGTTTGTTTTATGAGTGTTAATCCGTCCCATTACTTTTGGTCCCTTAAAAAGTGGGAGGCACATATACAAACTGTTGTAATTCCTACACCGATCACCTGATTTGGATGTAAATACCCTCTAAAGCTGAAAGTCTGCAGTTAAAGCACATCTTGTTCGTTTCATTTCAAATCCATTGTGGTGGTGTATAGAGCCAAAAAGATTAGAATTGTGTCGATGTCCCAATATTTATGGACCTGACTGTAAATACATCCAGGGTCAGTATAAATATTTGTCAAGGGAGCTTTTTGTGCCAAGAGGTTTTCAACTGACAAGAGGACATCCCTTGAGGTTAGAAGTAAAAAGATTTCACCTTAAAGAAAGAAAAGGGTTCTTCACAGTAAGGGTGGTTAATCTGTGGAATTCTCTACCAGAGGAGGTAGTGACAGCGGATTCGATAGATAACTTTTAAAAGGGGACTGGATTTATTTCTAATTAAAAAGGGAATTCAGGGTTATCATGGATAATTAGAGAGCCAGTATTGATCCAGGGAGAAATCCGGTCGCCGGTGTCTGGGATCAGGAAGGATTTTTTTTAATTTATTTTAGCCTCGTGTAGCCTTGTTTTTTTCCGGCTGTCATTTTTTCTCTCGCTTAAGTGATTTTCGAGTGGCGAAAATCTTTAAATTCTATCTAAATTGGCGTGGAACCTTATTCCCAGACACCCCCCCCCCCCTTGCTGTGTGTGTATTTTGTTTTTTATTTTGTATTTAGTGTGTTTTTCGCTAATTTCCACCAGCGCAAGAGCGCCTTCTTCGCTCCTTGCCTGGCCGCAATTTTTCCCCAGTAATGTCTGTCCTACTGGTTTTCAGTCCACAACTGCAAAGAAAAAGAAAAGTGTGGTCATTCTCATTCCTAGTGACCTCCCTTTCCCGGTTATACTATATGTGTTTTTTAAGCTCTGGAAGGTTGCTTCTTGATTTTATAGGGGAAAAATATTTACTGTGTTTTTTTTTATAGTAGCTGGGACATATGTACCTATTGATGGACAGGAGACTTTTTGATGACTTTATGATGTTTGAGAAGTTTTTATCATTAGGGACTGAAAATGTTATCTTTTTGTGTGAATTTTAATCTCATGGCAGATGTTTCCTTAGGCTAGAGTCATTCAGAAATTTCCTCAGCCCAAAATCATAAAATGTAAGACCAGGCAACATATTTTCTGAACTGGTGAAGTGAGATGAGACTGTATGATGCCTGACACTCTCAGTGCCTGTTGGAGAAGTATTATGCTTTTTTTTTCTCCACCTCCAATAAAATATAATGCACATATTGATTATTTTCTTATTTCCTCACATTTGCTTTAATTCAAACTGTCACAGACCCCCTTTCCAGGGCCTGGATCCTGGTACATTGAGCCACCATAGAGGACATGCCACCCCATTGGAAAATGGCTAGGGGAATTATATTGCCACCCTAATCTGTGTTCTGTGTCATGTTTAAAATATGTAATATGTGTATATATAGTTACTGCCATGATTTCTTGATTACAATGTATATGATTTTATTGATAGCCTGATGCAATTCCTATATATCCCCAGCCATATAAGTCCCTCGGACCTGATCAAAGGAACAGCCATCAAGTTTGAAGCTGGTTTATGGCCCCTCCAGGTGGTAAAATATAGTAAGAAACATCTACCCCCCCCCCCCCCCTCCCGTCGACAGCCGATCTATACCAGATCAATGAGGGGAGGAACAAATGTGGGTTTACGACAAATGGGGTGGCCATGCATGCATGCTGGCTAGATGGGGGGGTTGGGAGCCTTAGCGACAAAGGGGGTTGGTGGTATTTTTGTGTGTTTTTTTCTGTGCAGAGAGAATAAACAGAGAGTTAGTGTTTGGAAGCAAATAAACACAGGTCACTTGGAGACATATAGAAATTGTATGGTCTCTTTATTTGGTTCCTAGTGGCCGCAATACGGAACCTATCTCCACCCTACAAGTAACCTGTCCCGGTCACTAACACAGGAAGGTTACTGGAAATGCTTATTCCTGATGGAGTGACTCCGACTGATGCAGAAGCCAGATAACAGGGTGCTGGTGCCGAGATTTCAAAGAACCCGGTCCTAGTTGGTAGTAACCTGAGTCTATAGTGGGTGGTCCTGGGCTTGTTGGTTTTAGTATAAAAGATCAGTTTTAGGTCTTTTAATTGAACATGCTTCTTAATTGAAGTCTAAAAAAGATTTCTTCTTTACAAAACTCTGTATACTTTCTGGCTTTGTGATTGCTTAAGATATTTCTTTAAAAAGGTTACACACATCTATACTAGACATAGGCTGTGAGAATGGCAGCTGGAGGAGATGCAAATATCGTTAACAGGGATCAAACCTTCATTTTATGAATGAGGTAATAAGTGTTATTATCCCTTGATAAAACAGATACAGTACATGTGACGTACATTATAATCCAGAGAATATTTAGCCAGGGTGCAAGAACAGACACCAATTTTATCTTGATTGGATTTTTACAACTGTTATTTGAGGTGGCTGTCTAATCCCTTAATAATGCAATTAAGCCATGGGAAATGAGGGAGGCAATATCCCATTTAAAATAGTTTAGTTCCTTGCCCGGATGGCTTTTCCTTTTTTGATAACGCAGATGTGTACGCTTTATAATTTATTTTATACAGGGTGCGATTAGGAGATGAACCTCTCACATCTCTCTCTATTGCCCAAAGAGTAAAATGTGTGTATGTGTGGAAGTTATAGGTGTATTGCCCCATTGAATACAGATTTGAAGATTATTTTTTTTCCCACAAGATTTTGGCTGACAGGCTAACTCCTGACAGGCTAATTCATTTCTGGCTATAACTCGGCAGACAAAACCTGAAAGGCGGTCAACCTGATCAACATGTATGGTAACATTTGTCTGAGTACACTCCTTCTCGGTCTAGGAAGGACTTTAACACAGTAAAATGCCATTTTTTTGTGGGCAGTCTTAACACAATTGGCTGCAGGGTCATTTGCAGCGCTTTTGTCTCTTTTTGTATTATCCCCCCTCTACTTCTTTTAAAATGTTGAGGGGACAGACTCTCCCATCAATAATAAATATGGTACCAAGCAAGGCTGTCCACTTTCACCAGTTTGTTTTATGTATTGTACTTCACAGTGCTCATATGACCACTCCGGAATATTAGATGGTGAAAGAAGGCATTTCTGAGATCTTATTGTATATGGATAATGTCTTATGGACAATCACAGATACCTTTTTGGAGACTCTTCTGAGGTTGATGCAGGTGATAGATGAATTCAACTTTGTTTTGGGTTATAAAATTAATCGAACTGAAACATAATCAATAATGATAAATTTTTTTGAAGAGACAGTGGAACTTTTGTTTATTGAAATAATTGAAAACAACTCTTTGGCAGTTTGGGTATTTGATTGACTTCTGCACATGGGAAATTGGTTAATCACAACTATCCAACCTTAATAAGACAAATATATGATGGTCTTCCTTGTTGGAAGACCTTTCAGATATCTTCGGTTATGGGGATAAAAATTCACTAAAAATTAATGTATTACCATGATTGCTGTATTTCTTTCAAATTCTGCCAGTTAATATACCTCCTGAATTGTTCCAAGGCTTTCAAAAGTCTTTTTTAAGTTAATGGGCAAGGGAAATCCCCAAAGATTCCCATGCAGTTTTGTTGGCTCCAATTTGGTGGCAGGGACTGGGTGTGCTGGAAATTAAAATAAACGTCAGAGCTACACAGTTGGCTCATATTTTGAAATTGAATAATTCTCAAGAAGTTGCTGGTTTTGGTGAGGCTAGAATTATGAATTCTGACTCCTGTCTCTTTTTAACTGCCATGTTATGGCCTGGGATTTTTTTTTATATATGCTAAGAGTAAGTTATCTTTGCAAATAATATTTGGCTCCTTGGTGGCAGTGTCCCAAGGTGGAGAGATTTTGGAAACTTCCAGTGGCTTTGATTGTGTGTAGCGAAAAATTGGAAATCTCTCTAGAGCTGCCTTCTTTTGAGGAGGTATTGGAAATTGACCTTATGGAAAGACTTTACCAAATATCGGAGTTATTTGAGAAAAATGGGAGCCCTGGGTGTTCCTTTTAGTAGGACACTTAATGCTTGCTTTTTGTGTAATTATCCTTTTATGTGTAATGGTACACTTGCCTTTTTTTTTTTCTTTTATAACTTGGTGAAGCTAACTGTGATTGATGATCCTACAATGAGATTATCAGCATTGTTTTTGATGTGGTCTTCTGCAAATTGGTGACTCCCATGTACTAAGAAGCTGTTTTGGTGTGCTAAGTAGGATTACAGTCTGCTCGTCTGTTTCTTTCGTGGCAAGTTAATGCCCCCACAGGTTATCGTGGTTTTAGGTCCTCCCCCCCTCCATCATAATTATCAAGCACCACTCTCAGCTTTGAGACACACAATCAATGCTGAATATCACAGGAATTAATAACTCTGGAGAAACTGCCAGTACAACATGAAGACAGTTTCTTAATGTACTTTAAAATGAAGGTATTTGTTGTTGGAGTGACCGTGTCCCTTTCTAAATTTCTCCATGTTAAAAATCACTTTGACAAACTAGGTAAGCTCCATGACTTTAACTTTCACAGGGATAGTTAATCTTCTCAGTTACTCCTCTATGTTTGTAGAGGTTGGAAGTTGCCATTTTTCTCAGTAACACTGAGCTTTCTGAACTGATTGTCTAAAAAGTTGAAGGGCTGTTTTAAGAGCCAAACAGAGTTTTAAGTGGAGTTGCATCTAGTTATATCACCAATAGTGGATATAAGACATCTACACACCATTATTGAAATGGCATAACTTGTGATGTAAAGCCAGAAATTAACATAAAACATATCAGAAATGTTTTCATCTTCAATGTGACCTTTCAACCACAAATATTCGAGAAACAAATTCATGATTATATTAGTAAAAATAATTGAAATTAAAGAACCACTGTAATGCATTTAAGTAAATCTCATATGTTTGTTTGGGCATAACTACTCAGTTACATTGTCAGTTTTATCCTCCAGTAGAGCTGCTTTTCCCCTCTCCCTGTGCATTGTCAAGGGGCATGGTCAGCTTTTCCTGGAGCTTGGAAGCAGTCTGGTCTGACATTAGCTCCGCCCTCACTGTCTACACAGAGATAACTATTGTAACCTGCTTGCAGCTCCCCCATTGAGCTTTCATAGCCCCTCTCAATTACTGAGCATGCTCAGTCTGAACTAGAGTCTGAATGGTCAGAGTTTTGCTTTAGTCCAGCTTCCAGGCAGAGGTAGCTACACCTCCTGACACACATAGGAGGAGATAAGCAGCTCTGCTCGAGCAAAACATTTTTAACTTTATTTACAGCTGCATAGTGCTCTCATAGTCTATGCCCAACAAGCAAACCTATTAGCTTTACACTTAAATGCTCCACAGTTGTCCTTTTTAAGAACAAAATCTACAACACACTGGCTGCATAAGATTACACACACACTCTCCCCAACTAATACTTTATGAAATAACTATTTGCACTTATTACAGCAGTAGGTTTTCTTGAGTAAGGCTCAGCCGACTTTGCACGTATGGACTGTGCAATTTATCCCGCTTTTCCTGTGCTCAGCCCTTTTTAGATCATTCCACATTTTTTCTATGAGATTGAGGTCAGAGACTGGGCCATTCTTCACCAAGTCTGTGATCTTGAGAGGAGGTGGTTAGAGAGGAGGAAAGAAGAAGGTCATAAGCAGAACAAAGAGTGTGTTTGGGGGAGTATTTTGAAACCAGAGCAGAGATAGAAGAGGGTGCATTATTATTATTATTATTATTATTATTATTATTATTATGATCATGATTTGAAAATGTTGTTCTGGAGGCTATGGGAAGCCAGTGGAGTGACTGACAGAGATGTACTGCAGATATCGAGCGATAAGTATGGTAGATTAGTCTAGCGGAGGCATTCATTATGGACTGAAGTGGAGAGAGAAAGAGGTGATGGGGAGACCAGCAAGGAGCGAGTTGCAGTAGTTGAGGCGTGATATGATAAGAGAGTGTATGTGAGGAATGAAAGAGGGGGCAGGATCCAGTAGAACCCTAAGACCACGGGACTGAGGTGGGTGTGATGATGACATTGTCAACAGTGAAAGATATGGGAGGAGTGGAAGAGGGTGGGAGGATTAGGAGCTTCATCTTTGACAGCTTAAATTTTGGTTGACAGGCAGACATCCAGCAGGTTATTCTACATTTTCTTCACTTATTGATGTTAATCTTTACAGTCCCCACAGTACATTCAATGCTTTTGATATTCCTTTATACTTTTTCCCAATGGATTCCTTTCAACAATAAAATCCCGCAGAAGTTTTGTCGGCTCCTTTGCAGACCACTGTAATCGAAGTAGGATGCGACCGCAAGATGGAAAATGTATGACATGATTTGAATTAATTTCTGTCTTTTACGTTACAAAACCTGCATTTTCAGTAAGGGTGTGTAATTTTACATCAACATACTGAAATCACAAAAAATAAAAGGTGCTAGAACTCTTGCACATATATATTTAGATCTTTATATATGTTTACTCCTTCATAGAAGATCAACTTTGGTTTGGGTTAAATTTTTACTTTAACTACATTTCCCCAGAGCTTATGGAAATAGGAATTTTATGTCTTCCGTTTTTATATTTCGGGACTGTGTTATTGTCTTTAGGGCATTTGCTGAACCTGTACTTGCCAGTTGTAAGCGTCTGATTCTTGTTTATACAATTTATTTTCCACTCCCAGAGAAAGTGAAATCTTGTTAAAGAGAATATGACATATTCTACAACACAGCAACATTAAGTTGCCATAGCAGGTACAAATACCAGATAGAAAACAATAGTCTCTATCTAACAGTCCTATCTAATTCACCTTCTTGATTTTTATAATTGGTTCTATCCAAGAATCAGTACAATCCTTACTGACCTTGTTGGTCAATCTTAAATTCTAGTCATTACAATTCAGAGTGTATGTGGACCATCCCAAAGGATTAGTAAAACATCTATATACCTGACCCACATTATGAGATGTGAAGTGAAAAAATGTTCTTCTTTTTTTCTGAGAAAACAAACTTATG
Organism: Discoglossus pictus; assembly: GCA_027410445.1. NCBI lineage: Eukaryota > Metazoa > Chordata > Amphibia > Anura > Alytidae > Discoglossus > Discoglossus pictus. Next base: position 417,691,722 of record CM050164.1, on the reverse strand, counting down.
CTCCCACCAGGAATGTTTTTGGAATCCTATAATAGAATGATTATGCCAAAGATAGATAATTTATATCTGGATATTTTTAAGGTAAAACATCCAAGAACACTGTCGCCCTAAATATTCTCACAAGACTTCTAGATTTTAGATTAAGATCTATTGTACGTTCCCTCTCATCTGACATGCAGCACACTATGGATATCCTGAACAATAGATTATATATATATATATATATGTATGTATATATATATATATATATATATATATATATATATATATATATATATATATATATGTGTGTGTATATATATATATAATGTATGTGTGTGTGAAGTGTATTTGTGTTTGATTCAGAATATTTTTTTCTTGTTTTTCTCCTCTAAAAACTAGGTGCGTCTTATGTGCAGGTGCGTCTTTTATATGGCGAAAAATACGGTAATTAGATGATTCTATTAGAGTGCTAATTTTGAACTATTAATGTCACAAATGTCTCATACTTCTGTACATAATGTTTATAACTTTATTGATCCAATTTTTGTTTAAAAATTAGGACAAAATAGATTATTTGGTATCAGAAGATATACAGTTCCCTTGTGTCTTACAATTTAAATAGAAAATCAAGTCTTGAAGGCTTAATGATTGATCTGTTTTTTGATTTTAGTATATTGTTTTCTTGAATATAAGAATTATATTCACAGAATAGAAATTGGAAACATATTAGCATCATTAAACATAGTAAAATGACAAATATTATCTTGTAGATTTGATATAGGGAATGAGAGTAAACCATGATTGGAATATTTTATTCGATTGGTTCAATGTTGTACTGCTCAAATGGTGCGCCAATCTGCTGCTATCCATAATACTGACAAGAGATCCATTTTTTCTTTTACCTTCTCTTAGCATATCTGTGGAATTAATAACTGCAGGATTAATTGGTTAATTACAAATACCTGCATTATTTAAGATCCTGGTGGGGATACCTTTGGTTAAGCCCCGATGAAGCGTGAAATGCACGTTCTGTCATTTCTGGTGATGCCAACGAGCTATCTGCCAAATCTGCTAAATGTCGATATCTAAAGAGGGTCATTAAGCAAATGAAAAGAATGATTATCAAAAAGAAATTAGGAAATATATTTTAATAATGAAGATAGGATTTTAGAAGAAGTAATCCAGAATCCGTGATCATTTAAATTGTAGCTGATTATAAAATTGATGAATTGATTCCCCGTGGGGATTAATAGATACAGAGAGAATGTGTAATGTGGCATTTATTGGATTTAATGATAAGGTTAAATAGAAAATTAAAATAGAAAAGATTTAAAACAATAGTCTACAATATTGGTAAGTTTCCTGCTAGTGCCCATATGTCTTACCTGGTGGCTAATTTATAATAATGATTATTTGCTACAAAGAGAGCGATAGTGACATATATGAATTAAATAAGTCTAAATGTGAATAAGATAATTAAATCGGATCTATTTAAAAAGATCAATAGTGTGATACATCAGGTGATTATAATCCACTTCCTGCTGTTTTCTACTTGGTATTTTTATCCACTATGGCTACTTAATTAGATTCTTATAAAGCGATATGCTTCTTCTTCACTATCCTCTCAGATATCATTTGTTATAACAGCACATGTTTGCCAGGTTAATATTATCCCACATATTAGCTAGACTTTATTTTTACCTTTGCAACCCTGAAATAGGCTATTAGCTAAGGAAGTGTACTCCTCATGTGTATTACTTCATTTTTGTTTTATATTTTTTAATGTGGTAGAAACATATTTGTATCTATTTTATTGGTATTTTATTAATAAAAGTTATGTTTATTTTCACAAACACATGCACTCACATTGATTCTGCAAACATATATTAGCTGTGTGCTGTTAAGGTTTTTTTTGTGGTATTTTAGAGACTTTTATAAAAAAAATTCTTATCAATTTTCTCCAAACCTCTCCTACATTTTCACACCTTTTTTTGCACATTTTTATTTGACCTTTTTATATCCCCTCTCCTTTCTCCACTTTCCTTACAATACTCCACTTTTTCTCTCTGCCTTTCCCTTACTTTTTCTTCTGCATTTTTTCTCTGGCATGTTCATCTCTCTTGTCTCCCATCCAAGTACTGACCAGGCCCAACCCTGCATGGCTTCAGGGTGGTGTGAGACAGTGAAAGCACTAAATCATAATCACTGGTCCACCAGGGAACCCCGTACGTACGTACGTACTAAACTTCATGTTTCTTCTTGATGGTAACCAAGTTTTGTCACCATTTGAGTCTATGGAGATGGTCAGCACCCTCGTGAAAATATGTGCAATTAACTTTATTTTAGCATATTCTATGGTGGGCACTTACTGTAGTGCTTTTTCATGAAATGTTTGCCCTGATGTACAGTCTTGGACCCACCTCACAAATATGTCACATTAATTTCAGTGTAGAAATTCTAGTAGAAAATAGCTGTTCCATGTTAAGACTGATATAGGTATATTTGTTTAAATTAATATTGAATATTTCCATTTGGCCTCCATCGTGTACAAAGGTTTGACATCCCTGATGTAGGGCATAAATCAGGGAATTTGTATCCCAGCGTGGGGTGCTGTAACATCTGTTCCTGCAGTAACTGGGGTCTAGTAACTTTTTATATTACATTGTTTTTGTCTTCCTTAAAAGCTGTGCTGGAGTTTAAAATTGTACTTTTGATAATACACTTGGGGCAGAAAATTGTATCTCTGAGCCAGTGCATGTGCCATATGCAAGCACAGTCATTTCATTATATGCTTCAGCGACAAAATCAGAGATGCCTGCATTTCCATCCGATTTACAATATTCAAGACAACCAGATGTCCTCCTCGCTCCTCACCTCTCCTAATTATGCATCCATGTCTTTGCTTGGTTATTCCGATCACATATTGCTCATAAAACTAGTATTGATTCTACAGCCAGTGTCATATAAAAGTTTCAATCTTATTAAGGACTACTCCCATATTGCTTTGTAATTTGTCAGTTTATTTCCCTTGGAAAAAAACTCTGTAATGGATTGTATAAGAATTCTTTCTTTCTTGTTGAAGGAGGTTAATGATTTTTTGTTTTACATTTTTTTAAATAAATAAATATTTTAGATATCCTCTTATCGTTAACATTGATTTTCAAAAATGTATATCTCTAAACAAATATGTTTTAAGCTTTTTTTTTTTTAAGTTTTATGTTTTTTTCCATCCTCCAATTTCTTGTTTTAGTGTATGGGCCTAGCCAGTCAGTTACTTTCATACAGGGAGTGCAGAATTATTAGGCAAGTTGTATTTTTGAGGATTAATTTTATTATTGAACAACAACCATGTTCTCAATGAACCCAAAAAACTCATTAATATCAAAGCTGAATATTTTTGGAAGTAGTTTTTAGTTTGTTTTTAGTTTTAGCTATTTTAGGGGGATATCTGTGTGTGCAGGTGACTATTACTGTGCATAATTATTAGGCAACTTAACAAAAAACAAATATATACCCATTTCAATTATTTATTTTTACCAGTGAAACCAATATAACATCTCAACATTCACAAATATACATTTCTGACATTCAAAAAAAACAAAAAAAACAAATCAGTGACCAATATAGCCACCTTTCTTTGCAAGGACACTCAAAAGCCTGCCATCCAAGGATTCTTTTAGTGTTTTGATCTGTTCACCATCAACATTGCGTGCAGCAGCAACCACAGCCTCCCAGACACTGTTCAGAGAGGTGTACTGTTTTCCCTCCTTGTAAATCTCACATTTGATGATGGACCACAGGTTCTCAATGGGGTTCAGATCAGGTGAACAAGGAGGCCATGTCATTAGATTTTCTTCTTTTATACCCTTTCTTGCCTGCCACGCTGTGGAGTACTCGGACGCGTGTGATGGAGCATTGTCCTGCATGAAAATCATGTTTTTCTTGAAGGATGCAGACTTCTTCCTGTACCACTGCTTGAAGAAGGTGTCTTCCAGGAACTGGCAGTAGGACTGGGAGTTGAGCTTGACTCCATCCTCAACCCGAAAAGGCCCCACAAGCTCATCTTTGATGATACCAGCCCAAACCAGTACTCCACCTCCACCTTGCTGGCGTCTGAGTCGGACTGGAGCTCTCTGCCCTTTACCAATCCAGCCACGGGCCCATCCATCTGGCCCATCAAGACCCACTCTCATTTCATCAGTCCATAAAACCTTAGAAAAATCAGTCTTGAGATATTTCTTGGCCCAGTCTTGACGTTTCAGCTTGTGTGTCTTGTTCAGTGGTGGTCGTCTTTCAGACTTTCTTACCTTGGCCATGTCTCTGAGTATTGCACACCTTGTGCTTTTGGGCACTCCAGTGATGTTGCAGCTCTGAAATATGGCCAAACTGGTGGCAAGTGGCATCGTGGCAGCTGCACGCTTGACTTTTCTCAGTTCATGGGCAGTTATTTTGCGCCTTGGTTTTTCCACACGCTTCTTGCGACCCTGTTGACTATTTTGAATGAAACGCTTGATTGTTCGATGATCACGCTTCAGAAGCTTTGCAATTTTAAGAGTGCTGCATCTCTCTGCAAGATATCTCACTATTTTTGACTTTTCTGAGCCTGTCAAATCCTTCTTTTGACCCATTTTGCCAAAGGAAAGGAAGTTGCCTAATAATTATGCACACCTGATATAGGGTGTTGATGTCATTAGACCACACCCCTTCTCATTACAGAGATGCACATCACCTAATATGCTTAATTGGTAGTAGTCTTTCGAGCCTATACAGCTTGGAGTAAGACAACATGCATAAAGAGGATGATGTGGTCAAAATACTCATTTGCCTAATAATTCTGCACTCCCTGTATATGTGACAATATAGATATCTACTGCTATACTACTAGCACTGCTCATGTATGGAAACAGTTGGTGAAGTTTGAAGCCAATAATCTTCCAGTCTATCGGAGTCTTCAAAAATGTATTTGAAATATTTCTTTGTTTTTTAAGAAAATGTTATTACACCTAAAGAGTATTATACAAAATATGCCATCATTCTGTTTTGGTTGCAGTCCAATGTTATAATTGTTTTTTTTTTTATGTCCTAGTAATAAGGTGTTTGAGATGTACCTGACTGCTAATGATTGATGATACAGTTTTGTTGTCTTCTTTCTGTGCACGCATTTTTAAGGAGTTTCCCAATTAGACAAAGAGCCACCATATTTCTTTAATCAACATGGATGTGCTCGCTTATCCAGGGACGAAGATTGAGGACCAGGGCACTGGTGATCATCAATGGAGGGTCGTCAATAGTGGCATCAGAAGAAACACTATGGTTCCATAGGAGCCAAATAGGACCCAGTGGTTGTTATCTATTATACTATCTATGGGTGTGCATTAGGTTAATTTTAGGTACAATGGGTTCCATAGATACCCCAGTGTTATGGTTAGACTTTACCCCAAAGCACAAGAGTTGGGGGCCCAATAGCTCCCTGGGTTTTGAGGGGGAGACCTGGTGGGGTAAAAGGTAGAGGATCATAGGTAGTGGTAGCTCTTAACTGTGTTGGATTTGAGCAATCAAGTCTCGCATCCGACACAATTAAGGTGATATCTCCGTTTTAGTCCAATTTTAGCAGTCCCAGCTTGTTCTGGGCATTTTTCGACCTTCAGAAGGGTGAATGGTACACAGATGCTTTTTGAAAATTTGAGCACTCCAAGAGACTTAAGAGTAAAATACATGATGTATTTCTCATAATGTCTTGAAACAACTACATCCTTGTAATTAATTATTAACACTTGAGATTTTTATGATAAGTTATATTTATTAAATACACTTATTAAGGTCATAATGTTTAGAAAAAATACTTCTATGTAAACCATATTTTACATTTACTCTGATTCTTGCTTACGGGAGCCTTGAAATAGAGGAGTTATTTAGAATATTCTATGTCCATATGGAGAATTAAAACATGTTCCTTAATTGTTTTAGCAAAATATGTAACCTGTTTAATTGCTTTATTTTATATGCACTAATTAAAAATTTATTTTTCAGTCTCCGTTTAAGACACAAATGTGGGTTGTTTTGAAGATTAAAATATACTGTGCTGACAGTAGAACATTTCAAGTGTGCTTGTTTATTCATACATTACTTAAATAACCCTCTGTGTGTGTTTGTCTAAGGAGAAACAATGGATTTTTTTCCCATAGCTTATATTGGAATATTTCATTTTTTACGGTCATATGGAGTTCTTTAGCTTGCATAACTTGATCTTGATTAATAACCACATTTCATTTCTGCAAGGCACACGTCAGGCTTATGTGGTGTGAAAGAAGATGCATGGACGGGTGTTGAAAATAGCAAAAGCTTTTTTTAATACAATTGATATGAGACATGTCCTTAGCCCTGCAAGAATGTACTTGAATATCTTTCCAAACTGAATTTGTTTTTCAGTGTAACAAAGAAAAACTTGAGTTTCTTCTTTTTTCTTCTTCTTTTTTTTTTAAATCAAAAGTATATGAGATCAATTTAGGTGTGAAGTTGGGGAGCAAACGAGGATGGCAATGGATTATCTGTTGGCAAACTAAATAATAACGCTGGATAATGATCAAAATATAATGATAACAGGATAATGATGATAAAAAGTCTTAACAATTAAAATCACTAACAATTTTAGAAAGGCCTTGATGGTCAGAATTTTTTTTAACAAAATAAAATTAAGATGCATCCAATTATGTGAAAATATGTTTTTTTTTTTTTGTTGGGACACTTTTAGAGAGGCTGAATGATTAACATGTTCATATACTTCAAAAGTATTTACATTTGCAGTTCCCAAAAATGTTGTTATTTTTTAATGGATTGTTTCTCTGTCTTCTAAATGTGACGTTCTGTTATTTGAATTCTTCATTTCACTCCTTAAAAACTGTTGCCGCTTATTTGTTTCTTAATTTACCGATACATTCATTTTAACATGATTATGCTGTGTTTTGTACCTTTCCTGTTATGTGTATGAGGTATAGTTTGTGGCATCTTGGAATAGAAAACAACCTTTTTGTTTTCTATATTTTCTTGACTTTTTTTTTCTTGCATGGTACTTTAATCTGATTTTGTTTTTTATTCTACTAGAATAGATAAATGTTTTATTTATGTTGTAGATGTAAAAAAATGAATTTCTTAAGTGTTATAAATAGTGGGGCATTTTCTTATACAAAAACTTTACGGGTCAATTTTACAATAAAACATTTTTAAAACTGAATCAAATGCAAATTTAACAGGACTATAACATTATATCCAATTTTAAGTGTAAATTGACTTTATAGAGTCATTTTTCTTTTCAAATTTTATGTACCATTTCAAAATGCAAGATTGTAGTATAACATATGGTGTGTGTATATAAGGAATAACATAAATGCATCTTGTAGATACAGCTTCAATAATTTTTTTATTTATTTTGTTAAATAGTTTTTATAATATCACATATGCGCGTTACCATAATAGGCATATTTAAGTTTTAAATGTTGATACATACGCTCCAAAGGCATATCTTAGTTTCCTGGATAATGAATGTATCTGATAGAGGAGAATCGGTAGCGTATAAAAACATTTTCTTGCATGAAAAATACCAAAATAAACATTAACGTTCCTAAAAATACCTGCTAAAATTAGCATTACATTCATTATTCACAGGCAGCTAATACAAGGTACAATCATGATGGCAGTTTGTGTAGCAAGGAATCTTGGGATGTGTACAAGGAAGCAAGGAGGAGTCAGACATTGCTCTTTGGATTTCTGCATTGTGCAGCTGTTTGCTTGTAGTTTAGTAAAGAGTTAAAATCTGTACTAAAATGCAGTGTTTCTATTGGTAGGTATGCTGTACCTATATAAGCAGCTCTGGGGTGTGGAAACAAGTTTTATTTCTTATTAAAATATATCTGTATGTGTATAGAATTGCTCAATGTAATGTGTGTGGAAACTTCAATATACATTGCGATTTATGTTTTATTTCCCAATTTGTTGTTATGCATATTGTTAATCACTACCTGTGTGGCTACCAGAACTTGGTGAATTTATTACTCAACTGCATTTATTTGTACAGTGCAGTAAATTACATTTCGTTACACTATTGAGGGCTGATAATTACCATTTTTATTATATTCTGGCAAATCATCATTTTCTTTTTATTTTGGAGTAAACAAATGTTTGGTATTAGCTACTTTAGTCAATGATAGATGAAAAAGAAGACAGTTGCTATGAACAGACGTGTAGGAGTGTTTATTACTGAAGTATTCTAGGAACTTATCATGGGTGGATGCACAATCTTTCCTTGTTGATCTCTCCTACACATAATTCAGTCTATTTATTGATTTGTAAGAGCTTGACCGATAGGTCCCATTCAGTTTTATCCATATTACGTGCGAATCTGCCCTGTCGCCTCTCAAAGTCTCTGCAATAGCACAGTTTTACAATGGAAGTAGTAGTAGTTGGTGTTGCTATTGTTGCTGCTGTTATCCTTTATTTATTTGTAACACGCCAACATATCCCATAGCTCTATACAGGGGTGTTACGTACAACACGTTGCACAGGAATGGAGGGCACTGTCTTGGAGCTTAAACTCAAACGTACATAGTGCCTCCTCAAAGCATGTTACAAGACTGATAATCACAAACTTACGATTTTAAGGATTAGGATGTGATACAGGAGAGTGATCTATACAAGATGTCAGCGTGTAAGGCAATAGGCTCAAGCAGGTAATGCTAGAGATGGCTTATTCATTTTTTCTATAAAACCTATTTTTCAAGTATGAGTTCATAATAAATCTATTTTTAAAATAAGTTTACTATTTTGTAATATTTGGTAGTCCTTTAATTGCAGTTTTGATATTTAGCTTGTGTTTTTTCTTAAACGGAGACCTTTTATGATCCATGGCCCTCATTCAATTGCGATTTGGCCAATTGAATAGGGCTCTAAATAAGCACATAGCATATTTTTTTTAAAGAAGTTTTTAGTTAGTGAAAACCTTGCTTTTGGATAGATGCTTACTAACTAAAAACTTTAAAAAATATATATGTTATTTGCTTATTTAGAGCCCTATTCAATTGGCCAAATTGCAATTGAATGAGGGCCCATGTTAGTAAGTCTACAAAATGTTGATACATATGCTCCAAAGGTGTATCTAAGATTCCTGGATAATTAATGCATCTGATAGTGGAGAATCAGTAGTGTATGAAAACCATTTTTTTTCATGACCAAATGCCATAATAAACATTTATTAAACTTACCCCAAAGTATCTTGAGTTTACAAGCAGTTGATTTTCAGAGTTGACACCCCTGTAAATCCCTGCTAAAGTTAGCATAGCATTAATAATTTGTTTTGGCCAATCACAGATGGCTAATACATTGTATCAATCAATGATGGCAGTTTGTGTAGCAAGGAATCATGGGATGTGTATTCCCCTGCACAAGGAAGCAGGAGAAGCCAGAGCCTACTCTGTTGATCTCTACATTGTACTGCTGTTGGCCTGAGGGTTAGTAAAGGGTTAAAATCCATACCTAAAATGTAGTGTTTCTATTGGTAGGTTCACTGTACCTATATGAGCAGCGAGGGTGTGGAAAATTAGTTTTCTTTTTAAATATAATAAATCTGTTTGTGTATAGAATGACTCCATGTAATACGTAATATGTGTTTCTGTAATATGTGTTTCTGTAATATGTGTTTCTGAGAGGTATTAGCTTAGAAAAAGGGGAAAACAGGAAAACTGAAATATACCTTTAATTTTTATTTCCTCATGGAAATGCTGGAATGATTTTGCCTGTATCTTTTTTTTTTTTTTTTTTATTGAAGTGATTACTAAGACATAAAGGAGAAGTCATAAGCACAATATGTTAATACTGTTGATACCATCACAATAATGTGAAAAACAAAAAAACAATCCAAAGTCAAGGGGATGGGTTTTTAATGATCTCCTGCTAAGTAAACTTTATACACGTGTTATATCATAAGTACCCTCTTTCAAATGCTGTATATATATATATATTTTTTTTTTTTTTCTCTGCTGGATTAAAGCGTTCCCCCCAGTTACCGGATGACTAATGTTACTATGGTAATCACCCAACAACTGTAAAAGTACAAATTTCATGCTTTAATTTTACCAATGTTGTTTTTTTTTTTTTTATTAAATGATTAAATCATAATCAACTTAAGAATATACTTGAAACATAAAATGCAAATCTAGAATATTACATTTTGTGACCATTTATGCTTGGGAAATATTAAAATTGATAAAAAAAAATATAAATGAAAATTTTAATTTTCTTATTAAATTAAAATGGAACGCCCTTACTTTTGCATCCTCATGAAAGTGAATTATATTTTTAGGTCTCTAAATATAATTTTTTGCATTTTATGACTTATTAAAAAATGACTGTGCTTATGTTCAACACACATACTTAGACTTAATTGGTATTTCTTAAATTTGCATTAGTGTTAGTCCACCTAATCCCTACCGCCTACTAGTTGGCGACTTTTCAAGTTTTCATGGTGGGCTGCGTGGTAATTGTTAGATGCCGTCCCTGACGAGTGACGTCTCCCACCATAGACCGCAGCACCCCGCTTGGCTAGTTGGAGAGCTGATGAGAGAGCCTAGGGACAGCAGTCAGGACCGGATCACTATTTAGTAAATACAGGGTGATACATTGCTAGGGTCCTATGATTTATGTAACCAGAAATTAGATACATTGAGTTACTGCGGCAACGGTTGGCGGTAAGGAAATTTTACCATCAATAGTGGGCGGTAGGTATTAAAAGGTTGATGGTCCCTGAATTATCTTATGCCATGGAAAGGGGGCTTTGCTAACCTAACAAAGCTATTGTGATTAATACCAAAATGGGGTAATGTTGTGCGATTGATTATACCAATAGTTAAAATTTGTCTTAAAGGGACATTGAAAGTTTATTTTTTTTATTTGATGCATCTGACATAGGTTGTTTGATAATGTACCATTGTGTGTTATTTCTTTTTTCAAATGATTCTCTCAAAGCAGAAAGAAATTGGTTTAAATAGTTAACTGATCTGGAAGCTTGCCTCTATCTATCTATGAGCAGTAATATAGAGTTATACTTGTCTGCCAATGAAATACATACATATACAAATGCTCTGCTCACTCCCTGTTTTAATTCAATTAAAGCAGGTTTTATTTAATATTTTTCATGCAAGACACAACTTTGGTAATGCTTTAAAGAATGCTCATTTTAAATGCATGTTAAATTTAATTGTGTTCCATGTTGGTCTATTTTTTTTTTTTTATATTTCAAGAACATTGCTTATTGGCTAGTAGTGATAACAAGCAGTTGCATTTGCTTCAGTGAAAATCATATGGTAATAGGCCTAGACTCACTAAAGAGCTTGTTTTTAAAGAGCCATTAACCTCATCATAAGTGCTCTTTATGGTGTGAAAGAGCTCAAGATTCTTTTAGAAAAAAACAATAGACAGACTCCTGACTGATCCATGATTAACATCTACCGTTCCGGCTGGTGGAACTCTGTGTGAACACAAAAATGTATAGTTTTTACTGAACTTCAGTAATAAAGCAGGATAAGTTAACCCCTGTCATTTTTAGTAGATTACAGCAGTCCTTTATCTGCACAGATGAATTTGTGAAGGGTTAACACTTTGCTTGTTCTCACAGCAAGGAGCAGTTGATGTGAGTGTGTCTGGGGGCTTGTCAGAGTCTCCATGTAAACAGAGATTTAATTTATAAATTTCTCTGAAGAAAGAACGTATTTATAAAATTCAAAAAGTATTTCAACATGTTTTTAAGAGATCTTTTCTTTGATGTGGTCCAAACTGTGCTGAATTAAGTGGCCCTTTTTAAGGGACTTGATTCCAGTTTTCTATGGAGAAGTTTATTTTAGATTTACATCTCTCTGCAGTTACAGGGAAAGTCCTGGTGCTCATGATGAGGATTGCAGTGTGTAGTGTAATATAATGGGCATAATGCATCACTGACCAGACATTGAAGTAGTTGGAGAGGTATATATACATATTCACCATGCATGAACTTTGCAAATATGCAGATAAGATATTTCAAATGCTAGTGAAAGTTTTTCTTTTTGATTTTCTGATAATATAGCCATATGAATAAAAAATAGCCTCCAGTGTGTACTTGCATGTTACATTGGAGACGGACAAATACAGTGGAACCTCTATAGTCGTTATTAATCTATTCTGAGGGACGAACGGCTACTGAAAATAGAATTAATTTTGTCTATAGGAATTAACTAAAATTAGAAATTGGAATGCCTTCTCAGCCTCAAATCTGATGCATAAATAAAATAAAAAAAGGTACCAGAACTTTACGTTAACCGAGGAACGATAATGGCAGAAAAGGAGGAAAATATTTATTGTTTAGAAGGGGAGTCACCTTCCATTAAAACACTAGGTAACGCCAATTCTGGTAATCAATGTCGTTTTTATTCTCTTTCCCGAAGATTCACTGGCACTCAATTTTTGTGACGAATATTGAATTTTTGGGTGAATATAGGAGCGTTTTCTGCCTAAAATTGTGACTAATATTGGATTTGATGAATATAGAGGCTGATGAATATAGAGCTTCCACTGTAATTCTGTTCTGGTATGTATTTAGAATATCTCTTCACTTTGGATACTAGTGCTGGAAGAAGGTCTCCAGCATTTCACATTATTCACTCCTAATCAAGCACCATAGAAAGGGTGTTTTAAAGTGACACAGGCACTGGTAGACAAAGTATTGAAACTTAGGAGCCAGGAAGATATATTTTTTTTAGGAGCCAGAAATGCTGTTTTTCGAATGGCTTGGAAAGACATTCCTCACAGAGATGAATTATACATTGTAACAATATTTAGGAGCCTAGACTCCCAGCTCTAGAGAAGTTTCCACCCCTATCTTTTCTAAGTACCTTAAAGGGCCAGTTACCTCACTACTAAAGCTCTGCTGCAGTTGGCAGAGCAACATTTTTATATTATAAATAAGTTGGTTTTGTTTCAAATTTTTATTTGTATTCTGGAAAAATGTTTACAATGATCCCCCCCCCACACACCACACACTCCTTTGCAAAAAGATGTATGTGATGCAGCCCATCACTGCATCATACTGTGCAGTGGAGGAATTGGATACCTCCCAGCAGGAAGAGGAAGAGGTCTGCGTGTGAGCTGCTGGGAGTTGTAGTTTTACATTTTGCCTTGAGCAATGTGTTTCTCATGCACATAGAGCCAGGTTAGGGGTGTACATGGTCTGGATAGAAGGGTCGCTTTTTGTTTATAAGGACCTGCACATTACTACTTGTGACTTGTATAGCTGTGTGCATGGTCTGGATAGAGGGGTCTCTGTGTATAAGAATCTGGACATTACTACTTGTGAATGGTCTGGATAGAGAGGTCTCTGTGTATAAGGATCTGCACATTACTACTTCTGATTTGTATAGCTGTGTATAGGGTCTGGATAGAGGGGTCTCTGTGTATCAGGATCTGCACATTACTACTTGTGACTTGTATAGCTGTGTGCATGGACTGGGTAGAGGGGTCCCTGTATATAAGGATCTGCACATTACTACTTCTGATTTGTATAGCTGTGTATAGGGTCTGGATAGAGGGGTCTCTGTGTATCAGGATCTGCACATTACTACTTGTGACTTGTATAGCTGTGTGCATGGACTGGGTAGAGGGGTCCCTGTATATAAGGATCTGCACATTAATACTGGTGACTTGTATAGCTGTGTGCAGGGTCTGGATAGAGGGGTTTCTGTGTATAAGGATCTGCACATTACTACTTGTGATTGGTAAAAACCTAAAAAGAAAAAAAATGCTTTATTCATTAAACAGCTCTGTGTGTGACATCTCATAGACTTGTATGTTTACATACACCTCTGCAACCTGATTAGTTGAATTATTTGAGGAGGAACACCACGCACCCTGAGCTCAGAATCAAGCAGTAAGCAGGCAGATAAAATGTCAACATATTACCATATATTTTAATTTTAGTGGATTTATCTCCATAAAAAATGCACATATTTCAAAAAAATATTTCAACATGCCTTTATGAATTTTTTACTGTGGTGTGCTCCAAATTGTGCTTAATTAACTGTCCCTTTAACATCTGAAGGTTACATCAGAAAATGCATTTTCTTACAGCTTATATATTTTTAAATTTCATTGTTTTCTAATTTTTTTCTACTTGTCCGTCAGCCTTTCTGACTCGTCTAACAACCAAAGTCTGATATCTATTCCTGATGGGAAGATCATTACCAATAATTGCTTACTCTTTTCATTATATTATTGACTCAGAAAACATTTGATACAGAACCCCAGTGGGTTCTGAATGCTCTTCCCATTAGGTAAATGGATTAGAAATGCTGATTGACAAGTGAGATTGCAAACTCGAGTCTTTTTACTGTAAGAATTTTTTTTTTAAATAATATTCAGTTGACAAAGTATTTGTAATATCTGAAACTGTGTTCCTTTTTAATATCAAAATTACATATTTTTGTATTTTCGATTTTATTTGTGTATCTACCATATGTTTCTACAAGATAAAATCATAATGGTTTCATTCTGTAACTGTTATGAACATCAAACGTTTGGTAGCATGTAACCAACATTTCACATAATATTAAAGAATTCACATTTCATACATAAAAGTGAACTCGAACATGTGGTTGATCTTTTCTATGTAGTTTAGTTGGAAGTAGGGCTTTTGGGGGGTAAACCTTGCAATAAGTGCGATTTGATATTGGGTTTCACGGTTTCATACTTGTTTTATATGTTGCTGTGTTAACTTGTAGAAACTTCAAAGTGTTTTATTACTTGGGTGTCATCTGCAGGTGAACTGAGCCAGCCAATATATTGAGTTTATGGAGACACCAGTAAGGAAGAAAGTTTCAGGATTAACTGGATTAAATAAAAACACTTCTAAAAAAATAAATATGCATCAATTCTGAAAATTTTAAATAGTTTTTTTCCCACCTGTTTTTCAATTTATCTATCGTAGACCAAAAGTGATGCATTTAATTTCCCTTTACTTTTTTATTTCTAAAATGTCTGTCTGATGTTATGTTTGATGTTTGAGCAATCAATATTTGATGCCAAACTGAAATGATGTTGAGGGATGCATTGCCAATGTTGCACCTAAAGCAGACAAGCTCCAAACTGATTAAAGGACTAAAAATTAAAGATACGGGCCTTACTTCACATGTGTGAGAACTTCACTTTAAAACAAAGTGGCAGATTGACACCAATTTGTGATTTACAGGATGCATGAGGCCTCTGGGCCACCAGTTTGACATGTCTGATCTAATTACATTATTTTGGCAGAAATATCAGCAGTAAAATACTCCTATGGTTGTGAAATCTTGAAGAAGATTCCAGTGGGAGCATAGAGACTGATACTTAGAAACAAAAGTACTCACTCTGTCTGTCTCGTCACTCGGCTGAATGTGCGGCAAACGTAGTAGGCTTTGAAGATGCAAATGACCCACTGGCCCACTGTTAAGGACATTAAAGTGGGTCCTGTGAGGAAAAAAATGCATTATCGCGAAGCAGCGAGTTCAGCAGGTACAGTATGATTATTTTGTTTAAAAGCATATATATATCTCTCTTACATTTTGGATTGCTACCTTGTTGTGGTAAAGGGGTTTGTGTACTTTAGTGAAGCTGGGAACCACGCCATGTAGGGTTACCCGAGATGGGCAGGTCATAGCAGAGAGGTCAGTCAAATAGCAGTCCACTGGAGAAGGAACTGGTAACCCACTCCATTATCTTTACCAAGATAAACTTATGGATAAGCACAACCAGACACATAATAATATGGCACCCGAAGATGAGCCTTTCAGTTAAGAAGGTGCCTACCACATTAATTTGGAAGAGCAGAATGCAAGTAAAAGTTGCATCATATCTAAAGTGGTTGGGCCAAAGCAGTGCTTAGTTACAAGCCAGTGAATGACATAATGATTTCAATTTGAATTCAAGACAGGCCATTTAACACCACAGTGGTCCAAGTCTATGCTCCAACCATGGTTGCTTTAGAGGCTGAAGGTGTCCAGTTCTATGACGATATTCAACACCTCATAGATATAACGTCAAGAAAAGATGTTACTATCGTTATAGAAGATTAGAATGCTAAAGTAGGGAACTAAATAACAGCATGACTTCTTCAAGCAAATTTGGGATCTTAAATGAACCTTTATGCCAAAGAGGAAATAAGACAAAAATGGTAGGTACCTAATAGAAAGATTTTAACAGCATTGATGAACTCAATAGTTTCCTGGTTTCCTGTATAGGTCCGTGGTCACATAACCCATATCATTCTTGATTATGGTAATATCCAAAAAATCAATCTTATTAGGATCAATCGTGTGTGTCAATTTGAGATTGAGAGTATTCTTATTCAAAGTTGAGATAAATAGTTCAAGATTGTGGACTGTATCATTCCATATAATAAATATGTCATCGATATATCTTATCCATAGTAATATATGTTCTGTGAACATTATATTACTATCATTGAAGACTATCTCACCTTCCCACCATCCAAGATAAAGGTTGGCATAGGTGGGTGCCACTGCAGACCCCATGGCAGTGCCACGTTTTTGTAGATAAAAATTATCATTGAAAACAAAATAGTTATGATAAAGAATAAACTTGAGCATCCTAATTAGAAAGACATTCCTGCTTTGATTGATAATCGTATCCATATCAAGAAAATGCTTTATAGCATCGCATCCTGCTCTGTGATCTATTGAAGTGTAGAGACTCTCTACATCACATGTTACAAATAATGAGGATGCGGACAATAGGATGCCATCAAGTTTATTAAGGACATCCATTGTGTCTCTGACATAACTTGGTAAGTTTAAGACAAATGATCTTAGTTTTGAATCCAAAAATTGACTATCTCTCTCTCCCAGACTTCCGTTTCCCGAAATTATCGGTCTGCCTGGAGGTTTGCTCTGATTTTTATGCACTTTTGGCAACATATAAAATGTTGCTATTAGTTAATAAAGTTTATTCTTTATCATAACTATTCATTAATGTTTTTAGTAAAAATAATTCCATTTCCTAATAAATCACATTGACTTTCATTCTTTTCAGTGTAAACTTTAATAGCCTGTGGATTTTTGCACCGTGATAACGCAACGTACAATTGGCCATGTGCAAATACTGGTTATTGTAAGAAAATACCCACAGATTTGAACGTTTGTCCTTGTGATTTATTAATGCTCATGGCAAATGCCATAATGATGGGAAATTGTCTTCTTTGAAGTATAAAAGGGAGACTACTTTCACTTGGTGCTAAATCTATTCTTGGTATGAAAACTCTCTCTCCTTTATGGGTACCAGTTAAAATTTCAGCATCTATTAAATGGTCCTTTAATTGTTGAACAGTTAATCTTGTCCCATTGCATAGGCCTTTTTTGGGGTTCATATTTCGCAGTAACATGACAATTGCACCTTTCTTTAGCTGCAAAATATGTGGTGGCATTCCAGAAGGAGTTAGTGAGTTTATGAATTCAGTGGAAAAGTTAGCCTGACTTTCATTGTCATCAGCAAGTACAGGATCAGCACTGTGATAATTTATTTGTAGTGCATTAATTTTTTTAAGATTTCATTATTGAGGATTAATGCATCCTTATTTTTACACGTTAGTATGACTTGGTTGGCAAGCGCTGAATATTCCTGGTTATTTATGCTACCTTCAAATATAGCCGATATAATATTTTGGTGACAAATCATATGAGGTGGGATCTGCACAGTGTCGTCAGGTAAATGTGGTATTTTTTCTGTTCTGCCTTCTCCAATTTTAATAAGCCAGGCCTTCTGATCTCATGTTTTGTTGCAGTTGAAGATGGGTAAAATGTTTCCATAGTGTGCTTGACTTTATACAGGTTTCGATAATGTCAGTTCGATTTCCATGTACAACGACAGGTAATGTTTGTCTAAAATCGCCACCTAACAACATTACCTTTCCACCAAATGGAAAAGTATTATCCATGATTTCACGAAGCAAACGGTCAATACATTGGAGGGCATAGCATGACATCATTGTGGCCTCATCGATTTATAATTAATTTACTTTTTTTCAATTTCTTTGCTTGTAATGATGTCATGCGAATATCTGACACAGAGGTTTCTAAAATAGGCACTGGCAGTTTAAAGCCACTATGTACAGTTCTTCCACCTTCTAACAAAAGTGCAGCAATTCCAGTAGTGGCAAATGGCAGTGCTATTTGACCTTGTGCTTGTACAGAACTCATTAATAAATTATATGGATACGTTTTTCCCTATCCCCCAGGTCCATCAAGATAGAAATAACGCTCTGTGACCATGTCATCATCTATTGCATTTTTAATGGCATTAAATGCTTGCAATTGTAACGTATTTAAAGTTGCAAGTCTTTCTTCTGTTCTTTGTACTTGTCATAGTCTTCAAAGTTTTTATGTCATCTATAAGACCTGGATCAGGCAAATTAAAACTTGCACAACTTAATCCATTAGTTAAAAATACTTCTTGGATTTCCATTAACGCTTTTAAGTGTGCAATAGGTTCATTGTATCGTTGCATAAAGTCTTCAGCCATATTACTTTTAAATGTGTCCCACAAAGCTAATGCATTTGGAGCATTTGAGAAGATACAAATAAAAGCAAATTGTTCTCTCATCTGTCGTGGCATTTGACATTGTGCTGCTTCTTCTAAACATCTTTCCCATTCTGTATCATCAGCTAGTAAGTTTCTATGTCTTGCAGCTAAATGGAAGGATTCATATACTATGTCATTAACAGTTCTTAAGTGTTCAAAACTTTGTGCTCCAGGAACATTTAAAAGTAATATTCGTAAGCAAAAAACGTTCAACATCTCTTGGACTGACTGTGTAAATTCTTGGGATTATTTTATTTCCTCTGCTTTTTCTAGGTCTCCATAATCCATTCACAAAAACATAGGGATATGGAATTTCAATATATAAGAATTGTGTTGCTTCTGAATCTGTGGAATTTAATTCAAACCATGCAGTTAGTGTAGTGTGACGATGTTCACTTTGGGCCAATGCATTACTTTCATTTCCAGCATAGAAATACACTAAATGTCTTTGTGGCAAATGTACTGCTAATCTATATACTGCATGTGATCTATCATGCATTTCAAATTTTAATCTCTACATGAGATGCAAGTTCATCATGTACTAACTCACTACTTTCAGGGTTGTCTGCACTGTTGACGACTACATTAGCTGCATCATAGCCTTTGTAAATATATTTGTACACATATTTAATGGATTTGATGCAAGTGCAGGCTTCTACATTAATGTGTGTGTTATACTTCATGGGTAAATGTGGATTGTAGGGTACTACATATCTATTGTCAATTTTTTTTCCGCGAATAATGGCACTATCTCCTTTTCTTCTTTTATAAAGTGGATAGCCATCACAATTGGCATAGGTTTTGTCTCTATAATCTTTTGGAAAATCTTTGGAACATTTATTATTTTCCATATATGGTGATTGTGGATTAAGCTCACCACAGGGTCCATGAATCTATATAGTTCTGGATCTGGTAGTTCTGCAACAATGACTGCATCCACTTTGTCAGCAGTATCTAATTTATCTTTTTCTTGAAGTATTATGAGAAGATGTGCATGTGGAAGGCCTCTTTTAAAAAAAAAAAAAAAAATTCAATGGTATATACATAAGCAAGACATTTGCCAAATAAGTGACTTATAGTGATGTCACGTATTAATTCATTTAATTTTAATCTTAAAAACTCTGGCTACTAAATCTGGTCTAACAGAAGCACTTTGGCCAAGAAGTAAATTTTGTGTAATTTCTGGCCATTGGGGATTACATGTAAATGTAAGAAATAAATTGGGTTTGCCAAATTTGGTGACAATAGCCATAGCATCTTTGTATCTTTCTCTCATATTTCGAGGAGATCCTTGAAAGGAATATGGTAAAATTATGGCTTTGCCAGCTCTCATGTCTCTGCCTGTAGCCGCCTCAGGAACTTAGTCTATTAGTCCAGAATATTGTTCTACACGTAGTTTATCTTGTTGATATTTTATAAAGTTTAAATTTTTGGCCTCGACTTGCAAATAGAAATCAATAATCCATTGTTGTGTTAGTTTTCCACCACATAAAATTGAATTAAATGTATTTCGAATGGCAATTTGAGCAACTTTAAATTCAAGCATAGAAACATTATTTCTGGCTTTAGCATTTGGGTAACTGTGAAGTGTTAATTTTGGTTGCCAACCTGCTTCTCTGTGTGGGAAAAAAATGGGATATGTCATTGGATCTAAATTTGGACTTAAGATACTCATATTAATGAATGGTTGCGCCTCATTTCTGGGATATATTCTAATGTCTTTTTGAAATGGTGGTTCTCCTTCATTTTGGAACACCATTGCAACCTCATTTGATGTTGGCAAGTTGTAACAACGTTTATCAGTATGTCTGTCTCTTTTAAGCACCATATTGACCTTTGGCATTGGTAATTGATGTCTTTGTGCATGAAGTTGTTGTTCATTTTCTACTTCTGCCAATTTTTTATAAGCTTTAGTGTAGGGGTTATTCTCTATAATGTTATCTAGCTCTATATAAAAACAGTGGGTAAGCATTTTTTATTTTCTTCCAGCTGCATACGTTGGTCAACAGCTTCCATTGTATCTAGGACATATAGTTGAGCACATTTTCTTTGCTCTCCTTCCTCTGGATGTAAATGGGAAGTACGATGATAAATTTGGCCTTGGACTTTAAAACAGTAAGGACCATGTCCTGGTACATTAGCAGCTAATGTTGCCTCCATAGATGCAAAGGATATGGCACTATTGTAGGATCTTATGTTTGTCTTAAAATTTTTGTAGTTTGGAAAAGTAGGTTCAGTCATAATGTTTTGTAGATTGGAAATTATTTTCTTTCTGGAAGTTTGAACTTGCCTTTTTGACAGCAAGTAATAAATTGGCCATCTCTGGTCTCTCCTGTTTAAAATGATAAGCCTCACAAAACTGACATTGAGTATTCATATCGGCACAATTATGAACCTCTACTGCTAAAGATTTGAGTAAAGGACAATTTGCAAAGCATATATCCGTTTCATTTTCAAATTTATCAGGTGAAATGTCATGTGATGTTTCAGGAACAGGTTCTAAATCCTTTGTTTGCTTAGTAGGTTTTTTTGGTGTATCTTTAATTTTTGCAGCTGATAGTCTTTTGCTTGCAATTCTTTTCCGTTCTTTTTCTCGTCAAATTTCCTTCTCCTCTGGTGACTGCTGGTTGGCCTATCTCTCTTGTCTTTCTCTAGTTTGACATCTTTTCTTTTCTTGTTTGTTCTCGTTAGTAGCCATGTTAATCTGTAAAAGAAAATAATGTATAATTAGTTTAGTTTGAGATGTTAAGTTTGTTTTTTACATTTTTTATTATCAACAGTTTGTTTATATGTGCTTGTAGTTCATTGTAGCAGCACTTTCTTTTTGTTGTTTTGGCAATTTATTTTTTTGTTGTACTTTTAACTTACAGGCATAGTAGAAGGCAAAAATTAGTCTTTGTAATTTTTACTACAGGGGATTGTCATAATAGTATTTTTATACTTTTTTAAAGGCTTATATTTTCGGGCAATGACATTTTTTTTATTTTTTCTTGGGGTGTTAGTACTATTTGTTGTAGTATTCTATTTTATGTGTGTGTTTAGGTTTTATGCTTAATATTGTACATTACGACTGGTAATTGAGAATGATAAATGTTATGCAGTGTCTGTTTTGACACTTTTGTGTACTATGCTGTTTTCTTTTTTTTGTGTAGATTGAAGTTTGGGTTTAATGTTAAACATTGTTGTCCGTAACAGACAAATAGGTAAATGACAAATATGTCACTAATACTTTAGTAAAGGTTATAATTATTCGTGTTTTTTTTTTTTACTCTTGACATGGATGCAGAGCAAACATGTTTATTTAGTTTTCTCTTTTTTTACTTGTTATACTGTACCTTGGTTGATGTGTGATTTCAAGCAGAAGCTTTGTTGGTCCGCTGTTGAAAGTCTTTGTCCGATGCTCTTCATGCAGTGTCTGTTGTAAAAGAAAAATTAAAATGTTATTTGATTTGAATGTATTTGTAATGAATAGCATATTTCATTGTTTTGGTCTATTGTATCTGTTATGGTGAATTTTTCTGCTATGCTGTTTTTTAAAAATACTTTAATTGTATTTGTATATTCCAGTTATCCTTTTCTTATACTGTAATTATTAATGTTTTTCTTCTTTTGGATATGATGGAAATGTTTTTAGCATAATCCTGTCACTCCGTTCATCACCTGAGTAGAAATGTAGAATTTTCTGGAAAGTAGGCAGTATTTATAAACTTTCAGGTGCCTCAGACCGTTAGAACGCAATACGCATGCGCTATTTGCGTTCCAGCTTACAATTTGCGTTCCATCCGCCATTTTATGCGTATTAGTTTTCAAAATGGTGGTTAATATCAGTGTGGTACGTGCCGCATAGTCTGTGTTTCAGTTTTGCGAGTCACTGTAGTATTGTTGCGTCTGTAGCCTTGTTTTCGTTTTGTTCGGTGGCCATTTTTTCTCTTGCTTAGGTGATTTTTGGCACTTTAAACTCGTTTTCTGCCATATTATTATGACATATTTAAAAATAATCAATATTAGCGAGGTAATCGGTACTTGTTTGTATTTAATTATCTTCTACAATGTAATATTTTAGTTTTCACTGCTTATCTTGCAAGTGCTGAGCACGTATCATAGATTTCCTCATCCATTATTCACTTCCTGTAATTACACTCTAAATTCCTTTTGATTGTGCGCTAACCCCCTGTTGAGTTAAGAATTTTATGGTAAGAGGGTAAACAAAAGCATTAATTCGTAAGACATCACAGCGCTCACTAGTTTCTTGGTTCTTTCAAAACATAATTTATGTTTTACTGAAAATCAACAATTATACTACTTTTTATGGTCAATTACAGCCTATTGAATGACTAGGTAAGTATCAACATTAGAAATTGTTTTTATTTTTAATTGTAGATTCCTTTTATGGCTCAAGCAGTGGTCCACAGTACCCAAGTGATCCCTGAGCATCCTACCTCTTCTACTCTCCCTCTGCTTTTTCAGTATTATAAGACCTTAGATTCAAAGCTATTTGGAACTGCTCTTGTCAGACAAGACTGATTATTCTATACACATTGGCTGCAAAAATTAATAAGCTGTTCTCTTTAGATTTGCTCTAATGTTGTTTGTTATACTTGTGTTTTTACTAAATTACAATGGTGCTTTAGGTGGCTTATCAAGACAGTGGCCAATTAAAAACACTTTCCCAAGTAATAATGCTTGCTTTATGGCTTAAAGGGATTCCTAAAATCGGTTATTTTTTAGGTTATTCCTAAAGAGCATGAAAAACTGACCATATGTTTTGTTAGCCATGTTTTTCTAAAGTGGATCAGCACTGGAACATTCCTTTTTGCCTCTGCATTTACATGCAAATGACTAGGTTCATGGATAGTAATTAGCTGCTTTTATGTTCTAATTAGGATTACAGTTTTCTTCCGTGTAGTGGTAGAAATAAAGAGCTATAATTTTTATATGGCACGTAGATCCCTCTCCTACCCTGAGCCGTATATTTGTATACAGACGTTGCAAAATGATTTAAGGTAGAGAAAAAAACTGCTAGTACAATGTATAGCCAGTAATACTTTAAAGTGAAAGAGTTGCTTTAAGAACAACAGATGATAACCTGACTGTCCCTAAAGCTACATTTTATAACATGGATACATTGATAAAAAATGATGTTGCTACTATTAGTATGTATGAATAAATTAAATTCCCCTCTTTAAAAATTAATTACCAGTGAGTAAACTTAAAGTATATTGCATTTTTAAAGAACTGCACTGGATAATAGTCAAAATGTTTTTAGAGGATAGTAGTACATCTGTGTTCAGATTTGAATGTTTAAAGCAAGTTAAAAAACCTGCTTCCAGCTCAGATTTACACTGCATTCTGGGAAGCTGAGCTAGGACACACAAATGTGCCCACAAATGCCTTGCTCTTCAATCCATAGCCATTATCAATCATGGCTTCCTTTAAGCTTATGCATGCTGTATTGCACAGCTTTAATGCAAAGCCAAGGTTGGATTAAATACAAGCAGAGTATCCTATCCATGTACAGCTGTTTCAAGCTTACTGGCTATCAGCATGGAGCGGGATCTCAGCCTGTGTTGTGAGTAGGTAGTTCACCACCACAATCATTTATAATATGGTGGGCAAAAGAGCGATAGAAGCCCTCCCCGTACAGTATATATATTTTTTTATATATATTTTAGTGTGTGTGTATGTATGTATGTGTATATTATATATATATATATATATATATATATGTGTATATTATATATGTATATATATGTATATATATATATATATATATATATATATATATATATATATATATATGTGTGTGTGTGTGTCAAGTGCCTTGCTTACATCATAAATATTATCATCTGTTATACCGTAAAGCCTAGTTTTTCTAATCTTTCAATTTTTACTGAGAATGCCACAGGCAATTAAAACAATGAACAGATATGATGTAGAAAGACATAATCTTACTCATAGGGTGCAATAGAAAATGTAATAATAATAGAAATCAAACAGTATATGATATGTCCGTTAAAGTTTATGTATTCCAACTCCTGAGCTTTCACATTTTTTTATTCTAATGGGGAAACGGGAGAAAAAAAGAATAGGAGGATAGTCATCATATTGGCAGTCCCAGATTGGTTTCTAATCAGACTGCTATGCAACAAAGTATATTGATATTAAAAGGGTTACTCTGTCACAACTGTCTGAGCACTTATTCTGTAAAGGCATGTGTATATGGGAAATATTAGAGTGGCTATCAAAGCAGATTACTCTTTATGTTGCTAGCCAGTCCTAATAAAGTTAAATATTGAGCATATAATACATTGCAGCTAGCAGCCCCACCTCTATATAAACTTTAAGAATTAGAATCCGCTATTTCAGGTCCCCAAAGTACTCCGGTAGTGAGCCATCTTGGGGCCAAAGACAGCTCACACTGCAGGAAAGTTAGGGGGGTTAACGGAAACATGGAGGTGGTTTCATCAGCACTAAGGCGGCGTTGCAAAAAGTCATTCAGCAAGAAGGTAAAGAGTGTAGCAGAATCCCAGACCATATATGCATAGGGTTGTTAAACATGACTTTCATACTATTAGGGAAAACAAACCCTTTGCACCCTTTCCTCTCTTAGTGGGAGATGATCCTCGTAGATGCAGCAAAGAGGAAAGTAGTAAAGAAGCCATATAATGCTGTAGATATAATTAACCTCAAAGTAGTGATGCCTTTTTTAAATTCAGTAATCCGTAGCACAAAATACATTGTTCAGAGAAAGAGAGTTAATAATGCTCACAGTAAAAATAATACACCAAGAAGAAGCAATTACTCTTACTTGCAAGGTGAAATGCTACAAAAAACTGGGCCACAGAACTCTTGTACAATGGTAATAACAGTATAGAGAGCAATTTGAAAAATTAACCACAAAACATTTCAAATAATTGTCTGATACAGATAGCATTGTCTCTGACCTGAGGTAATGTCCAAATCAGCAGTCCATTAGATTCAAAAGCTAAATATGGCAAGTAACTTGTTTTCGAAAACAGGGCCACAAAACTTTTATGCAACAATAATACCGGTCATCAACACAATAAGCAGGCTAAAAGATAAACCCTGAAATTCAGATAGGTGTATAATACAGGGAATAATGTTACCAATATGAGATCCAGGTCTAATAGCCAGGAAAGACAGGTTCCCAATTGAGTGAAAGTCCCAGTAGTGTAGCAATGAACTTCTTTTGGATCTGGTACTCCTATTGTGAAAGGCATGGTAAACATCTGCACAACCAGTTGCATTTTTTGATCCAAGATGAGGATGAGATTTAGGGAAGATTGAGCACCGCTTTGACCCTTAAATAACATAGCTGAGCAAAGCTGTGGCTGCCACTTCTCAGTGGGGAGCACAGGGACACATCCCCCTGCAGAGAGGTATGTAGGGCCACTGCTGTAATGGTGGAGTAGCCATGTGACTGACTCTGATCACAGATCAAGTTAGGGAGTGAGGCTGGATTTTTGACTTCTATTAATACTGGATCAGATTCACTGTTGATATCATGCTGCTCCTTGTGTGTCTCACTGTCTGGGGTGCAGCTTGGGTTGATAGTAGGATGTTGCTTCTGTTCAACAGAACTGTCTGAAAGGAATACTCTTACAAAAGATAAGAGTTTCCCATTAAAGCAAATATTAGAATGACAGCTTTTATGATCTGCAGAGTTGCAGCTCATCCAGAAAATAATGCACTGTTAAAATATTTCCCCTGCCATGGTGGAAGAGATTAGCTAGGACTCAACTTTGACACAAGCTTATAGACTAGAACAGCCTCTATATTTAGGAAATAATGCTATGGATCAATTTAAGTCTGTGTCTGGAAACCTCCTGTCCCAATATTATTGCTGGATGGCTAAAATAAAAGCTAATTTTAAGCAGATTGTTAGTGGCCCTCCTGGAGCTCAGTGGAAATACAGCCTTCCATCATGGCAGTCTGCTTTGCCTCCTATTGTTTTTTTTATTTATTTTTTTCAGATGAACAGATATCTTCTCCATTCCTCAAAATATCTACACTGTATTAATGAGATCAGTCATTTTGTTTACCTGCCTCTAATGGGAAATTACCTTGAATGTAGAGGAAACTATGCATTTGAATTATGTCATTTTAAATGTTCTAGATATTAATGGATTTTTAGAAATCTGTTCGGTCTACCATGGAACACCCTGTTAAAAAATCAGCACAGTCAAGCAGCTCAAACAAGACAAATAGCCACATTAAATTCCAAGGCCCTCATTCAATTGCGATTTGGCCAATTGAATAGGGCCCTAAATAAGCATATAGCATATTTTTTTTCAAGAAGTTTTTAGTTAGCGAGATCCTTGCTTTTGGATAGATTCTTACTAACTAAAAACTTCTTTAAAAAAAATATGTTATGTGCTTATTTAGGGCCCTATTCAATTGGCCAAATTGCAATTGAATGAGGGCCCAAGACCGTAAGTGCAACGTGAGACCCGCAACAGCTGAAGGCTTGAAATTTTTTTTTTTTTTTTTTTTTTTTTTTTTTTACGGAGCTATTAAATTAGAGCAGGACGCGAGCTACGGGTAAACTGACGAACGTTGGATGTGCGGCCGTGAATGTAATCAATTAGTCAAACCCGTAGTTATGGGTTTCGATGGAGCCAATGGCAACAGAGATTGTCAGAATTATACATTGATTGCCGGGATCGATAGAACACAGAAATTGAACCTGAAATAAAGTATATTATATTATATTGACGATTTGCGAGCTTGAAAATGTGCTATTTAATTCTAATAACGAACATCACTTTGCCTTTTTATTATATTTACAGCAGTGTGTGTATATTTGCATTTACAGTGCTACGGATAGAACATTACCCCTCTAGCAGGTCCTCTCTAATAACCGTTGGCTTTTTGGCAGGTTACAGCTTTGAACCCCAGTGATTTTGTTGCAAATTAATAGTGCGATTGGAACGCAACCATTAAAGAATTTGCGGCCGCGCAAGTCGAATTCTCGCGTCCCGTAGGGTTTTCTCGCTCCTACCCAGCAAGTCATCGACGGGCTGCTTTACAAGGCCAATTTAATAGCCTTAAGTCTTGCGGGCTACGTTATGGGCTACGGGTTTCAACGTTGAGGGAATTTAATGTGGCTATATGGTTGTCCACAGTAAAAAAAATATTTACATAGATTCGTTAACAAATTTGTTTTCTTTTCATTTCTACAACATTTTAAGCATTATCAAGCTTATTTTTTTCTAAATCGCATCATATAAATTTGGGACTAGTATATGTCTAAAAATATAAAGTAAATACTTTTTCTTTATTCCCTAAATATGCATACTTTTCAACAACCAAACTTGAACTTGAGCTGTAACTATAATCATCATCCATGCAAATAATTCAAAAAATATATATTGAGTTGGCTTTTATAAAATGTTCACAGTGTTAAAAAAAAATCTTGCAAATATTTCTATACTGCAAAGGCAAAAATCTAATTTCTGCCTTTGTTAGATAAGGTATATTATAATGAATACCTATTGTGAATCAGTATTCAGAGAGAACAATGGATTTTTAATATTTAGCAGAAAAGCAAATATGGTAGCATGCATTTCTAATTAAAGAATAAATCCATACAATTTCTCCTAGTAAATTACAATTCTGCTTCAGGGAGGAACAGAGAGAAGCAAGGAAAGTAATGGGGAGAAGAAAACAAAAAAACCTTACACTGGTATTTGGGGATATGAATTGTAAAAATGTAAATGAGCTAAATTATTCAATTTATTTCACACCGATTGCAGGGTGAGATTCAGTGAAGGTTGACATTTCCATATTAATAGAGTAGATGGCATTTTTTTGGTCTTACTCATGCTTGTAATTTTTTTTTTTTTTTTTTTTTTTTTTGTGAAGAAAGTAATAATGAAAAATTAATTAATGTGCATATGACAAAAATTGTAAACCAAGATAGCTAGGACAAATGTAACTACAGAGATTGAGACTAGTGGAATATGATATTAGTATTATGGGATTAATATGTGGAGCTAAATACAAACTGTTTATTTTGGCACATCATGTGATAAACGAAATGTAGCACAAGAATGGGTTCTACATAATTGGCAAATGGAATAGTGTAGATATCCCTATCTGTGTTATAGTAGCAATGATCCCTCTGTTGAGAATATCTCACCTGGAAAGTGCACTTTTTATATTCATTGGCACATAATAATTGTGCA
Organism: Discoglossus pictus; assembly: GCA_027410445.1. Classification (NCBI taxonomy): domain Eukaryota; kingdom Metazoa; phylum Chordata; class Amphibia; order Anura; family Alytidae; genus Discoglossus; species Discoglossus pictus. The sequence continues at coordinate 417,662,890 of CM050164.1, read as the reverse complement.
TGATTAATGGAACATAGAAATAACAAAATAATGGGAAGAAAAAAACTTCAGAAATAAAGGATTTAACCATCATTTTCAAAAGAAGCCCATTTTTATTTGGAAATATGAAACACAATATAATAGAGGACTAAAAATAATACTTTATTGTACATATAATGGTATATACACAGTGCAGTGAAAGTAAAGGAAGAAAAAAAAATTTAAAACGTAATATAGCACGGCTTCTAAACTGTATAGAGATTCTATACTATGATCAAAAAGGGGATTCTACTGTGGCCTCAAATGTAAGTGAGAGCCCTGTACTAAATCCAATATAAACGCTACCTTGTGTGATTCATCAATTGTCCATATCTTCCCATGTGTTAGCTAAGCCTGCTGTTTTTTAAAAGACGTGAGCAAATACATCAGACGTTAGTGACGTGTGTGTCAGTAGCACCCGGAACGTACGTTTCACCGTTTACTCTGGCTTTGTCAAAGAGGAGGCTCTGACCGCTCATACTTCTGGGTTTACAATTTGGATGTAATATTACTGTATTTCTTCTAGCAGAGGAAAATGTTTCATTACATTTATCACCATCATTATATTTATTACCTTTTATCAATTATATTGGGATTTATTTATTAGTGTATTTGTATCTATGATGTCCATATCATTCTTCTTCTGCATTCTCTGCTTTTTATTCTCGCTGTGACCGTTAATTTATTGCAGAGCAACTCATATACTTGAATTTATTTAATAGCGCACATTCTATATACATAATTTGTTGGCAGTACACATTTATTATGGCATGCATGGTCATGCCCTCTACTAGAAGAAATACAGTAGTACATTATACGCATTGGCTTGTGTATGTAAACCCAGAAATTTGAACGTCCAGTCCATCCCGTTTGACAAAGCCGTAATAAACTGCAAGCTGTATGTCAGGAAGCATTGGATGTTGTCGCTCAGGTCTTTTACAAAGCAACAGTTCTAACTAACATATAAGAACACACAGGATATGCCATATATGCTATCATTGAAGAATGATGCAAGGTAGCCGTTATATCGAAATTTGGTTCCAGGGATCTCCGTTCGATTTCTGGGTCAAAGCAGAAATTGGAACTTTCAGTCAGGAGGAATCCCTTTGTGGATCATTGTACAGATCTCTATACTTCATATAAACGATACAATTTAGAATTCCCAATATATTACATATTATCAGTCTCTGGTTTTACTGTTTTTTTACTTTCTCTTAATGGATTCTCTCTACCTAAAATAACAGCAATTATTGGTTAATGTTAACATTTTTTTGTTTAAATATTTTTTTTATTGAAATACAAGAAAAGTACACAATCTAATTCTATAGTGCATGTTTTTTACTGTATAATAGTATAGTAAACATCTCCATGTAAGTTAAACCTTTTCTTTCTTTCTTTTCCTTTTTATCTTTTTTTTTTTTTCCTTATTGATTTAGATTAACCATAAAAGCCTAATGTTACACAAAAGTGAAACAAAAATATTAAATATAAAAAAAAAGATAGGGGGAGGGGGTAGGAAAGAGGGTGGAATGGGGAGCCATAGTAACTCTTTCCTTGTTTTTTTTTACTTTCTATAAACACTTTTACTTATTTTTTTCCTTAATAAATCTAGTTGTCCAAAAGAGCATACTGTAAAAGTAGGGTTTCAGCAGAGTTTTTTAATTTTAACCACCCATGAAATTTAGTTAAACAAAACAGAAGTTCAATAAATGGACTAGAAGATGTTTTTTTAATTTCATGGCTGCAATCACCATCTGCAGACATCTTGCAGCCAAGGAAAATAAAATCTCTCACTGTATTCTTCTGAGACTGCTGTTTGCAGTGATCTTCATCTTTTTAACATTGAGCTGTAGGCTGGCTCTAGTACTCTCTTCTTTCAAAGTCATTAACAGGCCCTTTCATTCCCCCACACGTTCAACCATCAGTGTAGTATCATCTGTGTATCTGAGCTTGTTGATATTTTGCTCCTCAACATTAATTATGGCTGTAAACGTGTCCCATATATTGTTGGTAATCACCTTGCTGGCATATGAAATGGGTGCAATGTTTCAATAACTGGAGCACTCTTTTTGGCACTGGCTATATTGACCTTTTCCAGTCTATTGGCCACTGTTGAGTTTTCCAAACTTGTTGGCATAATGAAAGCAAAACTTTCACAGCATCTTGCAAAATTTTAAGTAGTTCAGATGTGATTCTATCAGTTTCTGCAGCCTTGCTATCAGCAAGGCTTCCTATGGCCCATCTCACTTCAGTCTCTAAGGGAACCATTAGGGTTATCAATGCTGTTGAAAAGCTTCTTGAATATATATTCTGTGTATTCCTGCCACCTCCTTTTTATCTGATCTACTTCTATTAAGGCCTTAATATTTTCTGTCTTGTATCATGCCCACTTTGGCATGAAAAGTAACTTTTTGAGATCCTGAATTTGCTTGAAGAAGTCATGTGTGACTTTCCCACTGTTCTCTTCTACATCTTTACATCACGCCGTATAGAATGTCTCCTTGTTCTACCAGTAGAATTTTACTAATCTCTTACGTGCTTCATTTTGTGCTCGAATGACAAGCTTTCCTTTTATTCCAGGGGTCTTTTGTTTACCTAATTTAGCATTCCAATGAGGTGTTGTCCAAATCTACAAGAACATGCAACTTCAGTATCCGTGGTTCAAGCATTGCTTTGTATCACTGATGTTAGGTGTCTAGCCTTGAATTCAAATTGAAATCATTAGTTGATTTATTGGGTTGTAACACAGAACTGCTGTGGCCATCCTTTGGTTATGAGGGCTACTATTTCTACGGTGGGATTCTTGACCACAGTATAATATCATTCCAGTTCATTTGTGTTCACCAATACGTAGGATATCAATGCTTTAATCTTGTCATCTCATGGTTTACCACAGTTCAGTTTGCCTTCCTTCATATTGGTATTGTTCAAGATTCCTTTGCGTAATTATTCTCTGCAGCAGTGGATTTTCCTTTCTTTTCCCATCCAGACACATCAGCAGCAGTGCCTCCTCTCAACTTTGGCCCAACCACCTTATCTAGTGCTACTTGTAATTCCCCTCTGCTCTTCCACAATAATGTGGTAGGCACCTTCTGCCTGAGGGGGGTCATCTTCAGTTATGTTCTATATCTTTGTCTCCGGTTGTGCTAATCTATTAGGTTTTCTTAGCCAAGATACTGAAGTCGGTTGCCAGTTCCTTCTCTTAACACTGGGAGAGGGAAGGTTAACTTTACAATTGCCTGTATTTTTTTTTCTAATGGATATCAGATATGATATTAGGTGATCTCATTCATGATATCACACATGATATGACTTACTGACATCAGCTATAACCGCAATTACCGTATATACTCGAGTATAAGCCGACCCGAGTATAAGCAGAGGAACCCATTTTACCACAAAATACTGGGTAAAATGAGTGACTCAAGTATAAGCCGAGGGTGGGAAATGTGCTGCCCCCTGTGTCCCTCTTGTGCCCTCTGTGTCCCCCTCTCTCTCCGTGTCTCTTCTCCCCTCTCCCTTCCCTGTGTCTCTTCTCCCCTCCCTTATCACCCTCCTCAACCCCATTCCTCAACCTCCTTCCTCATCCTCAACCCTCAACCTCCCTCCTCAACCTCCCTCCTCAACCTCCCTCCTCAACCTCCCTCCTCAACCTCCCTCCTCAACCTCCCTCCTCAACCTCCCTCCTCAACCTCCCTCCTCAACCTCCCTCCTCAACCTCCCTCCTCAACCTCCCTCCTCAACCTCCCTCCTCATCCTCCCTCCTCATCCTCCCTCCTCATCCTCCCTCCTCATCCTCCCTCCTCATCCTCCCTCCTCATCCTCCCTCCTCATCCTCCCTCCTTATCCTCCCTCCTCATCCTCCCTCCTCATCCTCCCTCCTCATCCTCAACTTGCCATCCTCAACTTCCCATCCTCAACTTCCCATCCTCAAACCCCCTTATCCTCAAACCCCCTTATCCTCAAACCCCCTTATCCTCAAACCCCCTTATCCTCAAACCCCCTTATCCTCAAACCCCCATATCCTCAAACCCCCTTATCCTCAAACCCCCTTATCCTCTCTCCTCCCCCCTCAACCTCCCTCCTCAACCCCCCCATCCTCATCCTCAACCCCCCCTTCAACCCCCTCCTCAACCCCCCCATCCTCATCCTCAACCCCCCCCATCCTCATCCTCAACCCCCTCTTCAACCCCCTCCTCAACCCCCCCCATCCTCATCCTCAACCCCCTCCTCAACCCCCCATCCTCATCCTCAACCCCCCCATCCTCATCCTCAACCCCCTCTTCAATCCCCTCCTCAACCCCCCCATCCTCATCCTCAACCCCTCTTCAACCCCCTCCTCAACCCCCCCATCCTCATCCTCAACCCCCTCTTTAACCCCCTCCTCAACCCCCTCTTTAACCCCCTCCTCAACCCCCCCCATCCTCATCCTCAACCCCCTCTTTAACCCCCTCCTCAACCCCCCCTTTAACCCCCTCCTCAACCCCCCCCATCCTCATCCTCAACCCCCTCTTTAACCCCCTCCTCAACCCCCCCCATCCTCATCCTCAACCCCCTCTTTAACCCCCTCCTCAACCCCCCCCATCCTCATCCTCAACCCCCTCTTTAACCCCCTCCTCAACCCCCCCCATCCTCATCCTCAACCCCCTCTTCAACCCCCTCCTCAACCCCCCCATCTTCATCCTCAACCTCCCTCTTCAACCCCCTCCTCAACCCCCCCATCTTCATCCTCAACCTCCCTCCTCATCCTCAAACTCCCTCCTCAACCTCCCTCCTCATCCTCAACCTCCCTCCTCAACCTCCCCCCTCAACCTCCCTCAACCCCAACCCACCTGCTCAACCGCCCTCCTCAACTGAAACCCCCCTAAATACATCCCCCCTCTCCCCTCACTTACCTGCTTGTGCTCCGCCCTCCGCTCCTTGACTTGGCGTGCATGTGACGTCACATGCGCGCCGCATCATTAGCATATACAGGGTGCCGGCACCCGGTATATGCTGACGGGGCGCGCATGTGACGGCACATGCACGCCGGCGCCGGGTCAAGGAGCGGAGGCCGGAGTACAAGCAGGTAAGAGAGGGGGGAGGTATTTAGGGGGGTTTAGGTGTAGGAGGGGGGGTTGAGGGTGGTTTAGGTTGAAGAGGGGGGAGGGAAAGAGACACACGGGGGGGATAGAGAGACACGTGGGGGAGAGTGACTCGAGTATAAGCCGAGGGGGCCCTTTTTTGCTTTAAAAAAAGGGCTGAAAAACTCGGCTTATACTAGAGTATATACGGTATATCTTATACAGTATGGAAATGCCATAATCCACAAATTACCAACTGAAGCCGGTTATGAAAATATATATGTCTAAAAATGTTTTGCTTAAAGACATCCTAGTTAGATCTTAAGGTGCCCAACCTGTTCTGCAAACATAATGCTGTTTTTGCATCTATCTGATAATCCAATATGGAGTTTAACAAGCTTGAGGGAGACAGATGTGATTTTATTCAGTTTTAATGTCAAGTGGCTATTTAGATAGGAACAAAGACAAAAAGTAATCTGCCATTTAAGCAACATTTAATACAATAGTTAAAGGAGCAATGCACAATGGAAAAACATTTGTTTGATGTCAATTTTCAATCCTTATCCAATTATCTTAACAAATTCTCTCTCTTCCCTCCTTACCCACCCCTGTCTCCTATGATTTCCAAAACACCCCCCCTCATGATTTAGCATTTGAGGAAGTGTTGTAACACACAAAATGGATTCCTAAATTCAATTTTTCTTCAAAATGTTTTATATCTGTGGCTTACACAGAGACTGTTAGTTTGGTGCATACTTGACAAACAAGTGTTGTTTTTTCTTGAACTGCAGTGGTCCTTGAAAAGGTGGTATTGAATCATTTTAAAATTCAAGTAGCAACATTACTTGATATGCTGATTGATGCAGATGTCCTACCATGAATCTCTAAAGATGCTAATAAACAAAATATACAACTTGACAACAGTGGTGATATCATCAGTATGTATATGCATTTGTGTTATTTATCTCCTATTTTGATGTCACTTTTGTGAATCTGTTTATTTTTACAACAGATCCTTGAAAATTGTATTTATCTTTTTTTTATGTGTAACCTAGCTGAAGTATTATTTTGTCCTAATATATTCTCATTTTTGCCTTTCATCAAAATGTGATATATGTACAGCTGAGCTGGGAATTGATGGACAGGGAGGCCATTCATATGACAGAAATGTCTGCTCCACGGGCAGATGAGGCATAAGGTGGGATGAGTAATAGTGACAGTCTTGTTTCTTATAGCCTTAATGGATATTGCTTAAAGCAGAAGCACCAGTGCCTTGAGTAATTCACCTTCATCTGCAGCAAAGCCAATTCTGACCCATTCACCTGCTTAGACCTGAAGGCATCTTGACAAGTGGCAAATATTTTGTGTATAAATTTACAGTTCATATAAGTACTAGTTTATCTACACCAGCCAGTTTCATAATTTTTAGACATGTACTTGTAGAAAAAAATAAAGTAAAAATGCTATGTGTTTCCACTGTAAATATATTTGCGATTACAACTGTAATTTAATAAGTTGAACATATAATAAACATATAAATAGTAGAGGGGCGGTGGCTCAGGTATAAATGATAAGTACCAAATTCAAATGGATGATAACAGGGTGCTCCTAAGGATAATGGGGATAAGTAGTACCAAAAGAGAGAAAAAGATCCTTTTTTAGGGCACTCCTGGGAAATCCAATTCTCAGAAAAAGAGATTGAACTAAATGTTAAAACTTAACTTTTAATAGTAATAATAAAATCCACTTAAAATACATAAACGTAGGTAGCAGAGAGTTAAAGTATATAGAGTTTACTGGGAAAAATGCCACTATAAGGTAGACCATATAAAGTGCAATGTGCTGGTATAGTCACTGATAAAGTGGCTAGTATATAAAGAAAGGTGCTATATAGTGCTAATAGTGATAAGGTGCCAAGTGCTATGACACAATTAAGAAATATATGAAAGTGAACCAAGTATATCAGTAATATATGGTTGCCTATAAGGTGCAATATAAGTAAAGTTTCTTTATATACTAGCCACTTTATCAGTGACTATACCAGCACATTGCACTTTATATTGTCTACCTTATAGTGGCATTTTCCACTATAGTGGCATTTTTCCCAGTAAACTCTATATACTTTAACTCTCTGCTACCTACGTTTATGTATTTTATGTGGATTTTATTATTACTATTAAAAGTTAAGTTTTAACATTTAGTTCAATCTCTTTTTCTGAGAATTGGATTTCCCAGGAGTGCCCTAAAAAAGGATCTTTTTCTCTCTTTTGGTACTACATATAATAAACATATGAAGAATGTGTATTTTGCCATACTTGGCATTTTCATTGTTTTTATGATTAATTTATTTGTTTTTCATTGTGTTTCCATAGAACCATAATCCCTTTTTTTCTCTTATCACTTGTCTCTGACCTTGTGTATAGACCCACACAATTTACATACTTGCCTTGACTTAGTATTTTATTATGATGCTTGCCTTCTGTCCCACATGAGTTTGTCTCAGCATTCCTATTCTATCTAATGCTTGTGTTACAAATATTATTATTACTAGCGACGTGCCCGTCAAAAATTACGGCAATAAAATTTGAAGGCTGTCCATGCGGTTTGCCACACAATGCAAGGCTCTTCACCCTGTAACTAACTTGCGGGCCTATCGATGAGTGCTTTCGGTGCTCATTGCGAGCCTCTCTCCCCTCCCTCAACTTTACGTTGCTCATCTCGAGCCCCGCAATGAGTGCCTTTGGCGCTCATTGCGAGCCTCAAGCCCCCCTTCCCCACTTTACGGGACTTGCAATGAGTGCCTTTTGGTGCTCATCGCGTGCCTTGCAATGAGCCCTCATTGCAAATGTTGTCCAACCCGCCACTTTGGTGCCTCGTGTTGAGCGCCTTTGGTGCTCATTGTGAGCCCAGTGATGAGAGCCTTCAGCGCTCATTGCAAACCTTTCCCCACTGTCTGACCCCTGTGTGTTTCCCCCTTCCCTCTCCCTACCTTTTTTTTTTTTTTTTCCTCTTCTCCTCTTTTTCTATGCTTTTGTGTGCGTTGCGCTGAGTGATGTTGCTTTTATTTTGCCATTGCGTTTATTTAGCAAGGTTTGTGGTTTTCGTGAGTGACATTGCTTGTATTTTTACACGGATCTAATTAAGTTGGACAAAGAGGGTGGGAGGAGAGGGCAGATTGGGTTCGGTTATGGCTAAACAAACCTCCTTGCTTCTGATGTGATAAAGAGACCTGTATCTCTTGAAAGCTTGTCACTCTAACTAAAACGTTTGTCTAATAAAAAAATGTATGACTTTATAATGCAAAGCTCTGATTATCCATCTGGAATACTGGACGTTCATGGTAACTCCACTCTTCATAACTTAAAGGATCAATATAGTTCCCTATCAACATGATGCTTCCATTTACATTAATCACTAATAAAATGTATGTTCAATAATTACAAAAAATTGTATTATATTTGAAAAGTTCAAAGTTCAGTCTTGGTTTCTGTTGGTATCCACCCACTAATAAGGTCAATGGGGAGGTGGCGTTATCTAACTGACAATGTTACATTTTGAGGCACCATTTTGATCTCCATTGGCTGGAGACTTGTTGTGTTAGACAGATTTTCCTTGGCAACAAGCTTTTGCTCCAAGGCAGCCTATGACTTGTTGTTTGGGCTGTTACTGAATAACCATTTTTATTAATTCTTACTATTATAAACCGATAATCATTAATGCAATCCTTATTTAATGTATAATTTAAGATAAATCACTTTTTTTTTCTAGGGCATTACATTTTCCATTTCAGTTGGCAAGTGAGAAGTTGTAGTGAGGTTGGCATAAAGCAGAACTATCCATAGTCTTGAGTAATTTACCTTGCTTTGCTGCAAAGCCATTTTGACCCTTTCACTTGGTTGGACCTGAAGGCATATCAAGATGTAGAAAATAATTTTGTGTATAAGTTCTCATTTTGTATATCTACTAGTCTCTCTAAAGCAGGCAGTTTTTCATTTTTTAGACATGTACTTGTAGAAAAATGAAACTAAAGTATATTTCTTTGGAAAGAAATAGATTTATTGTCACAACTGTAATTTAGTAAGATGAAAGTATAATAAAAAACACAAAGCAAAGAATGCGTATTTAATCATACTTGGCATTTTCATTTTTTTTGTATTTGAAATTCGTCTTGATTATTTTTTTTCCTCCTTTTTTTCATTTGCTTTTTAAGTTGGCATGTGAAGGTTTTTTTTTTTTTAGTGAGGCTGGCTTGTGACATGTTAATTACTAATATACCCTTGTAAATGTGATTTTCTATGAAATGTGGAGGCTGGAGGATTTTAGCTGGCATTACATGAGACGAGCAGCTGTGTTTTTGTTAACCTTTATAGTTATGAAGAAGTTGAAGAGCTCGGGTAATGCTGTGTTTACTGCTCTTGTACGGAATAATATCAAAAATGCATTTGAACAAAAATACTTAAAGGTACGCAGAAAGAATTTCAATTGATAGAGTTCTGTAATCTACAAATATTAATAGGCATATTTGCAATGTATTGTTATAGGTAAACTCTGCTTAATGCTACCCCAATGAGCTCTGATTCGCTATAGCGCTCTTTTCCCCTCTAATTCCCGCTCAACGCTAAATCTTGCAATAGTGTATTTTTTGCGTGCCAAATCTTGTTTGGGCCTTTAAATGCCTGCTTAGTGCTCTCTGATTGGCCATAGCGATGTCTAAGTGCTATGCTGTTAAAATGCCCCGGGGTATTCCTGTGTGTGCAAAAAGACAATCGAAAGCCAGAAATGTTGCTGTATTTTCTTAGCTGTAATCAAACGTAGCAAACATACCTCCTTGTTTTTTTATATTCGTTTGGGACATAATTCATAAACATGACATTTTTCCTAAACTACAGTAATCATTTTAACATGTCAGTTGTTCTTATATTTCTGTATTAAGCTTTGGATCGGTCATTAATTTGGCGTTCATCATCTTGGTTCACTAGCAGCATTTTTAAAGGATCACTGCAGTTTAAGAAAAAAGACCCTTGTGAGGAACATTCAATTCCAGGCCGGTTGTTTGCGAGTGAGTTGCAGGCTCCATGTCCCCTCTGTTCGGGAGGCTATTCAATTGCTCAAGCTCGCAAGTTGCGGACTTGAAGCGAAAACTGTAAAAAACGGTTTCGGAGCAGATGAGGGTGGGAACATGATCAATTAAGCAAGCCCGTAACCTCCCATTTCAAAACTGCCAATAGGAAATGAGACTGTCCGAATTACGGCAGAGAAACATGGAGGTTACCTGTCATTTAATTAGATTCGGGAGTCCGGTATGTGATCAGACTTGCAAAACATAGAAAATACAGATTTATGAAAATGAATGCCAATACTGTTCAAGTCCATATGGGTGGCCTGATATTTATTAACTCACTAGCGAATTGCCCGTCAAAAAATGACGGCAATGAAATTGTAAGGTAGCTAATGCTGTTTAGTGTGTAATAATGAAATATATAATACATTAATAAATGAATATACTTGACCTATTTTAAAGCATTGTGTGGAAGAGCTGTGAATGTGTTTTGATGTTGCTGCAGCATTAGTGGTGTGGATCTGCTGTGTAAGCGTGCTGAATGTGTGCAGTGTAACACTGTGCGTGCGCGAGACCAAACCGTTGTCGTGTACTTCCGCATTGGCGTCAAATGGCGAGTAATGTGTGTTATACGTTTGTATCGGAATATCCGTAGGTGTTTTGTGGTGTTTTGCGAGTTTCTTGTGGTGTTTTGCGAGTTTAGAGTGCTGTAGCCTCGTTTTCGTTTTGTTCGGCGGCCATTTTTTCTCTTGCTTCGTTTTTTTTTTAGTCTCTAAACTGTTTTATTTGAAGTAAAATCGAGGTGTAAGTTGTATTTTTGAGGTGCTGGGTGCTCCCTCTTGGTGTAGGTAAGTTTTTTATGTATGTGGTGTGTGTATGTATTGTGTTTTACATTTTGTAATGTTCGCGAGTTGCGTCCGAGTGTTGCGAGTCCGTAATGTGTGTGAACGTGTGTCGTATGTTGTTTGCGAGTGTCGTAATGTGTGTGTCGTACTGTTTGGGTTGCGACGTGAAGTTTGCGAGGGTCGCAGTTGCTGGCAAGGAGCGCCTTCGGCGCTCCATGCCAGCAACTGCGGCCCTCGCTTTGCGAGGTCCTCAGGTGCTGGCATGGAGCGCCTACGGCGCTCCATGCCAGCAACTGAGGCCCTCGCTTCGCGAGGGTCCTCAGTTGCTGGCATGGAGCGCCTTCGGCGCTCCATGCCAGCAACTGAGACCCTCGGGCAGTGCCCTCGCTTCGCGAGGGCCTCGGCTCGCTACGCGAGGGCCGCGGGCTCGCTACGCGAGCCCGCAGCGTTAGCAACAACTCGTACGCTCACAACTATATATGTGATTGATACCAAAGATCGTTTTAACACCAAAATGACACATACATGTAAAATGTATTTCCTGCCGATTTGCGACCTTGAGACTGTTGTGCAGTAAATTCTAATGTCTGTCACCGCTTAGACATTTAGTGTTAGAGGTAGGTATGTCAGACGCTTATATTGAAGTTGGTTCTCTGTGTGTGTTGGAGTTGGATATGAATTCCCGGGGGGAAATGAGGCCACTTGGTTTAAATGCTGCAATAGGGCCCTAAGCTTGGGCGTTCGTATCTAGTGGTCCACCATTTTGGTTATTGGGAATAACTGAACTGGAGCTCTGTAGTACATACAGAACTGAAGCTTGTGATTTTGTTGATATCTATGTGGATAAGGCCATCTCTTCTCCTTTCTAAGCACCTCAGCACAATATATGGCTAAGCTCAAGCCATCATTATGTGTTCAGGATTTATTTATGCAATTTTTAATGTAGAATAACTATATGTAATTTAAGCTTGGTTGATCAGTCATATGGATAGTAATAGTTTATGTGCTGACATTAAGTATGGCTGCTCAATAAGAAGCCCTGCACCAACATTTTTTTTATGTATAAATGTTGTAATTTAACTGGGAATGTTGAGGACGCTATACAAATGAAAAATATGTAAAATATATACATCGCTTGGATCTTGATTAAGCATAGATTCGCATGTCACCATGACCATGTTAAATTAAGTGAGTTATTGGATAGGGATCAAAAAAGTGTTTGAAATTCTTCATTTACTACACCTCATCACTAACCACATAGAAACATAGATTTTTCAATGTACATACAACATTATCTAGTCTTCTACATTGACAATCTGCCTTTTAAAAGCCCCGGTGTAATCAATCCTAATACTCTGTACATGTAATTTTGAATACAAAGCCTCAGTTTAGGCTCATTTTCAATAACTCTCCTAACTTACCCTGCATTACTTGCTCGCTTGCAGGGCACTAGTATCCTTTTTATTTGTGTATTCATCCAAAAAAAAAATATTATTTGCCTATAATCAGCCTATAATTATCCAGCTTTAATTAAATATTCATACACTGTTACCATTTTAAATATTGCCTACTCCATCACATCCTTACTCTGTCCTTCTTTATAGTAGAACAATAAATTATCAGTGCATTTATTTTACACCTTCACCCAAAGGATCATTGCACAATGAAAATAATATATATTTGAAAACCTTGAGTCTAAGAGCATAAGTGAGTAGGAAAATAGTCATACTTCTAGTTTTTAATTACAAAAATACAATCTGCTGCCTATGCTGGACACTTATCGGACCCATGATGCATTGGTGGAAGGTGTGTGTGTGTGTGTGTGTGTGTGTGTGTGTGTGTGTGAGAGAGTGGTATGTACATTTCTGGAGATCTATGGGTGCATCCTTTGATGCAGCTTTCTGTGTCAGTGTCTGTAAGGGTGGTGTGCTGTCAATTTCAATATTACCTAGTTATCAGATAAAGGCTCTGAACTTCTACCTGTTCCTTCCTCCCACAACCTGCCCTCAACTGCCTAGCCGGATTTTCCATTAGGTATGAAAGGTTACCCGCCTAGGGGTGCTTTTCTGAGAGGGATGACTCTCGTTCTTTTTTTACGTCCCAAAAACATTTCATTAAACTAAAACAAAAAATAAATAATTTAAAATCACTGAGTGCCTACCTCTCCTCTGTGATATAGCTCAGTCTACGTTTATTCCACAGAGGTGTCCTTGCTCCACCCAATCTTTTCTTCCAGTATACTGCTCTGTACAGTCCTAAAGCCAGGGGGTGAGTAAGGGATCTTAATTGGCAATTACTTTTTGTACCCTTTGTTAGTTTTTTATGAAATCTATACAATGCCTGCTTCCTCTGTAAGACCACAATGCAGGAGTTCTCAACTGCAGGGTAGCAGAGCGACCCAATATTATCCCCACACCTGAGCACACAGCAGAGGGAGCTATGATCAGCCAATATAAGCCCGGCAAGTAAAGCCTTCCTGTGCGCAGTGGTGGCTACCAACAAGGTGGTTCACGGAGACAAAGTAGCTGGAAATAATCCTTTGAGCAGATCTTGCTCACATAGAAAGAGGGTGCACACATTTCAAACAAAAAGCAGCAATACATTTTCCACAGATGCATTTTCCACAGATGCTGTGTCTGGAGAACTAGAAAAAATATGACCTACAGTGTAGATTTTTCTGTAACATCTGGAACATTTGCCATAATTCTGCAAAACTGAGGCATAGTAGGGAAACTATGGGCTAACATGTAAATTTAAATATATGTACATTTAAATATATGTAATTGTTCGTTTCCCGTATGTACGTAGAAACAAGTAATTTATTTATTATTTTATTATAATATTATTTATAATATTATTTATAAGTAAATAATTGTTTGGGAAGTCTCTACAGAGTAACCAAAGGTAATTCCGTTAACTTAGAAAGGCCTACTGACCTAATCACTCAGCAGGTCTTCAAATGTGAACTGCCCCATTGAGTTTTTCACAATGGGCCTCTTAGACATGTCCTTGCAAACAAGTACCACAATGTATGACCCACAAAACTACATATAAAAACATATTTCCAGCATCAGGCGTATTCAACACAATCTGTATAACAAGTGGTTAGCCACATACAGCCTTATTGAATTGTGATTCGGCCAATTGAATAGGGCTCTATTTAAGCACACAGCATATTTTTTTTACTGAAGTTTTTAGTTTGTTAACTTCTATCCAAAAGCAAGGTCTTCACTAACTAAAAACTTCTGTAAAAAAAAAAATGCTGTGTGCTTATATAGAGCCCTTTTTAAATTTGCTGAATCACAATTTAATAAGGCTGATGATGACCAAAACACACAGACACAAAGGATATTCACTGGGGATGAGGGTCTCCAGACCCTAGACAAACAAAAAAGGGGAAACCACGGTTATCACAGGAGTAGCCCTGGACTGGAAACACCTACACCTGCTTATCTAGTTTAGTTTGGTGCATACGTGACAAACAAGTGACTTTTTTTTTTTCTTGAAATTCAGTGGTTCAATAATCTATAAGCATAAAGATCGATAAGAAAGAGCAGAGAGGGGCATGCTAGCCCAGTTATTACAGACTGATTGGCATGAAGGAGAAGGGATGAGAGAGAGATGTACTGGGCCAGAAATTGGAGAGACATACAGCCTTATTAAATTGCGATTCGGCAAATTGAAAAGGGCTCTATTTAAGCACATAGCATATTTTATTTACATATTTTGTTAGTGAAGACCTTGCTTTTGGATAGAAGCTCACTAACTAAAAACTTCTGTAAAAAATATGCTCTGTGCTTAAATACAGCCCTATTCAATTGGTCGAATCACAATTTAATAAGGCTGATAGTGTGCATGTTATGATAGAGATGCAAGCCCATGGAGAAGAAAGATGCATAAGGTAAGGGAGACCGTACAGGAAGACATGCAATGTAATGGAGACTACAGAGGTGTGTGTTGGGAGAGGATGTGCATGATAAGGAAGGACATTCAGGGTTATGGCAGGAGAGAGAGAGAGATAAAAATGCAAGGTGCAGTAAAGAGAGAATTAATGGATAGTCCAACGCCTACAAATCCCATGTGAAAAAACAAGATTATTTTGCTTGTTAATAATTTGTTCTCCTGCTGTGCTACTTCGCAGACTTTATTGCTTTCTAAGTAGATTTAATATTAATATGTAAATATTGTTTGTAGAATATAAGCTGCTAAGCCTTGTTTCCTCCCTCCTCCTAAACTCTGCTGGTATCTTTAGTAAAGTCTTAATTCTTTCTGCAGACTTGTGCTGCCTCATCACCACTTTCGATATCTTCCAAAATTCTGTTGTATTTTAATACAGCAACTGCTGATTGCTATCCTATTTCCTTCCTAGTTAATTAATGTCTTTGCATAGCAAAATGCAGATATTTTTTCCGCAGCTGAGGAAACATCTGTGTTGAAATTTAATTATTGCTCAAAAGACTTCTCACTAGAACAGGGAGAACAGATGAGACTTAAGGCAGCAGAAATATAGAAAGCTTTAGGTAAAATATAGTTTGGATCTATACCAAAAGTTTAAAGTATTTGATGCTTGAATAGCCGTGTTTATTCATTATATAATCTATACATGATATAAACCATTAGTGACACACCGGACGTTCCAAAAATGGTGTAATGTAAAATTATTGATACTATTTTATTAATTGAATGCTATGTTATATTGAAGTTTACAATTGACTTTTTCTGATCCACCCATTCAGGGCAGATTGAGATCTCTTTCTATTGGGAGGTCATTATTTATTATTATTTTATGATTATTGTTTATTTGTAACACCCCAACATATTCTGTAGTGCTATACATGGGTACAAGGCAAAGACCGTTTTTAACATGTGTGTGTATGGCTTTCCCTAAAGCACATAGCAAGATTAAAAACTTGCAAACTTACAATCTAATGTGTTTGGGTGTGGTACAGGAGGGTGAAAGTGTTATTGTGCATATTAAGGATTAGGGAGAAAAGATTATTTGAACAGATGCATTTTAGTGAGATTTTGAAGGTTGAGACAGGAAGACAAGGAGGATAGATTGGGTGCTGAGAAGTAGATTTGAGTGTCGCCTGCATAGAAATTATGCTGAAACCTAAACGATTTTATCAGGTACCAAGTGAGGATGTATAAAAGCAGAAGAGGAGGTGGCCTAGGACTGAACCTTGGGGTACACCAACAGACAGAGGGTTAGGAGAGAAAGAGATGCTAGATAAGGGGACACTAAATGTTAGATCTTGTAGGTATGATGTGCACCAAGAGAGAGCAGAGAATCTGAATTAGAAGAGGGTGGTCAACTGTATCAAAGGCAGCAGAGAGATCCAGAAGTAGAATAGAGAAGTAAACCTTTGAATTGTCGTGAGTAAGTCATTTAGTGATTTTTGTGAGAGCTGTCTCTGTGGAGTGGTGGGGCCGGAAGCTGGATTGGAAGGTGTCAAGAAGGGAGTTGGAGGAACTAAATTGGGTATCCACTTGAACAGTTTTGAAACCAGGGGAAGTAGAGAGATAGGGTGATCATTAGATGCAGAAGCAGAGTCAGATTATGGTTTCTTAAGCATGGATGTAATATTGGCATGTCTTAAGCTGATGGAAACTTGCCAGTTTTTAGGGAAAGGTTGTATAGATGTGTGAGAGTAGGTAGCAGGGAGGGAGCAGCTGTGATGGAATAGGATCCAGTGGACAGGTTGATAGTAGACTAGATTTTTCATCCTCTGTTACAAGGTCAAAGGAGTGTGTAGTGGTTGTAGGATTGGGGAATGATGAAGGCTGGGTGCTGTCCGATATTTGATAGGAGGGAGTTTGTGAGCCACGTAGAGAGAATGGGCTACGAATGATTTCAATTTCATACTCAAAATGGCCGGTCGTAAGACGGCAATGGGTGGCTTGAGGAGAGCATTGAATGTGACAAGATTTGATATTGATGATGTTAATTAGTGCTGTTTGACAAGGCTGTGGGCAGAGAAGTAGGAGCTCAAAATAAACTTATAATGGAGGAAGTCTGGTGAAGTGCAAGATTACTCTTCGAACTCTGAATCTGTTGTCTTGAGTGTAAAGCCATGTGAAAAAAAAATGACAATGCTCATACTCAAGGAAGAAACTTGGTTAATTATTACGGGCAATGATCCATTCAAAAGAGATATAATTCTGTAATTAGTGGGTGGATCGGAAAAGCCGACTGACAGAAATATATTGTAAACCTCAATGTAACATTTGCAAACCTCAATGTTTTTTTTTTTTTTATATTCAGTTGCTCAAGTTCAGGTTATTACACATAGTTTTAAATATCATATTTAAAACCTCCATTATGCTATTTTACAGGACATAAGTACAGTATTTTCAGTGGAGAGTTTTTGTACAGAGAAAATAAATACAGCCTTTAAATTGTTATAAAATATATGCAATTACACTCTGTGCAGAGTCACCAAATGAGTCATTTAATGATCTTATTTGTCAGTGGGGAGGATTTATTTTTTTCTGTAATTCATAAAAGCTCTAGAATGTAAGCCCTTACACTAATAATAGAATAATAAGCACATCAGCACTCAAGATCCCCTCCCTACTCCAAGCAGGTTTACTTTTTTGTTTTTTAGAAGTAGGCTCAGTAAAGAGAATGGAAATCTGCAGAAAAGAATAACTGGATATAAAAGTGAGAAATGTGTGTATACAGCTATGCAATCTCCATAGCCAAACATTGGCCGTCAATGTGACACTGTCATAGGATGCCATCAAAAAGTCGTTCTGTCAATATTCTCCCCTGCTATTATTATTGTTGTTGTTGTTGTTGTTGTTGTTTTTTGTAAAGCGCCAGCATATTGTGGAACATCGGACAGGGGTTAAATGCAAAGAAGAAAATAAATACATTATTAAACACATTGTAAAAAATAGAGGGCCATCTCTTGGAGTTTATAGTCTTACATATATCCAACCCTATTAAATTAGAAGCCTGTAGCAGGAATGTGAGAGCCGCAACGGCTGCGGGCTTGAAATTCGTCTGCGTTACATAGCTATTAAATTGGAACATGCCACGAGTTACGGGCTTTAGACGCAAACCTGTAAACCATTTATCGAACGTTGGATGCGAGGCCATGTGCGTGATCAATTAGTCAAACGTGTAGTTACCGGTTTAGATGGAGCCAATGGCAACCGAGATCATCATTAAGTCACAGAAAAATAAAGGTTGGATTTCAGATTCTTACGGGCTTCAATAACGAGTTGCAATCGGACCCACATTCCAGAAATAATACAATATTGATAAAGCGATTAAATATGATATTCTAGTCTATGCGAGTTCTGTTATATGTATTAACACATTGATTGCCGGGATCGATATAACATCAAAAACTTGTAGCATAGTTTTTTTTTTGTGTGGAAAAACTAGGTTTAGAAAACCTGAATTTTCAGTGTGTGGGCACGATGGAACCAAAATGTTTGGTTGTTGAAAATTATTGCAAAGCCATGCTCTTTCTTGACAAAGAATGACATTTGTGGGGTTTTTATTCCTTGTAACGAACATTTTACGTTTTTTGGACATTGTAGGAAAAAAATGGCTACTGGGTAGCCATTTTGTACAAGTTTCCTACAATCCGTAGCTGTAATAGAAAAAATAAATAAAACAAAATAGTTCATCTTAAAATGATTATTGATTATTATACTTTTTTTTAGAACGTGCAGACTTGTTTTAATTTTTGGGATATTTTAAGTTATGAAAATTGGCTATTGGGAGTAAAAAAAAAAAAAGGAAAGAAAGAAAAAAATTATTTACAGTCAGTAGAACATTAAATGCTGACATGTAAGGAAATATTGAGAATTATATACAAACTAGGAAACTTGCCCATCAAAAATGATAGTATTAAAATTGTAAGGCTGGCAATGCTATTTGCCACACAATGTGAGGCTTTTGGTCCTTCGGCGCTCATTGCGAGCCTCTCCCCCCATGTACTTCAAATTTCCTGCTTTGCAGTGATCATCTTCGGCCCTCATCGCGTGGCGCGCGGTGACTGTTGTTGGTTTTATTTTCAAAGTCCTGCTTGCCTTCCATTGTTTGTGTAAGTGTTAGTTTTAAGAGTCGTGTATTTTGTACGTTTTGCAAGCCTGGCATTGCTGAGCCTAGTTTTCATGCTGTTTCTGAAAATTTGCGTTTTTTTTGTATGCCATATTTTCCCTCGCTTAGGCGATTTTGGAGTGGAGAAAAAAAGCCCAATAATGGGTGTAATTTGCTTGCAACCTCACTCCCAGGCTTCCTGTGTCTCCCCCTGTGCTGTGTGCGAGTGTTGTTTTGTTGTGTTACGGTGGGTTTTTAGAGTTAGTTGCTCGAACAGTGCTGCGCCACTGCTGTACGAGGCTGGCATGTGTGATGGCGCCGCTGGCTGCAATGAGCTCCTTCAGCGCTCCTTGCAGCCTAGGTGTTGTGCGGCTGCTTCGCCTAGCTTTTCGAGGCTCGCATGTGTGACTGCAGAGCTGGCTCGCCTCGCGGTTGCGCCCTTTGCTTCACGAGGGACGCAACTGCGTTACCAACATTGCAAACGTTACAAACGGCACAAAGATCCTCAACAGGCACATTTGAAGCAAGAAGAATGAGCATTGATAAAGAACCCTCCCTCACTTTCAACCTGAGGAGCCTCCCCAAACTTCCTGTGAATGCTGATGATCTGTATCCTGGATGTTTTGTTGCTTGCAAGTATGATCATTTGTGGTACTTTGGAATGATATTGGTGATTAATCAAGACAAGGGAGATGCTTTTGTAAAACTTCTTCACCCAAATAGACCTTTACCTTAATTCTGCTGGCCTAGCAGTGACGATTCTTGCGCAATACCATTTCCTCATATGGTTGGTATTGTACAACCCGCACAGACAATAACTGGCAGAAGATACTTCTTTCCCAACGAGTGTATGGGGTTGATGGAATTAAAAATGGAAAACTTACAGGAGATACTGAAGCTACAGCAAAGAAACTGAGGACCATTAAACTTGTAAGA
This sequence comes from Discoglossus pictus, assembly GCA_027410445.1. Taxonomy (NCBI): domain Eukaryota; kingdom Metazoa; phylum Chordata; class Amphibia; order Anura; family Alytidae; genus Discoglossus; species Discoglossus pictus. The sequence goes on along the minus strand of CM050164.1, from coordinate 417,642,910 downwards.
TAATCAACTGTGATGATAGCATAGAATGGGGTAATTTCTTACTTTATTTTAATTGTTGTCCTTATTGTTGTTAATGTATCTGCTGTCATAAAACGGCCTTATTGTGAATTACGCCTCAATATATTTAACATAAGTGTTAAATAGTCTCCATGCATCCATTATTTCAAGATGACATGCAAACATCATTCTTTTTTTTTCTTTTGCAAGATAGACATGTCTTTGTATGCAATAACATTCTGAAAAACGAATTGGGTATCATGTAATGTTGCATAATTGAATAAAATGCATAATTTTAAATTATTTTAATCTTTTTCTTGCTATATCTTATTACCTTATTTGTCGGCATTAAAAGTTCCTGACCATTTTTTTTTATTGATTTTATTGATAGTCAATTTTTATCATTTTAAATAACCCAAAACTATAAAAACAAGTCTGCACTTTCAAAAAAACTATAATAACCAATATTATGTTACATTTTAAGAGTAACAACTTTGTTTCATTCATTTTTTCTATTACAGCTACAAATTGTAAGAAAGTTGTACAAAATGGCAACTCAGTAGCCATTTTTTTCCTTCGATGTCCAAAAAACGTAAGTTTTTCATTACAAGGAATAAAAACCCCATAAATGTCATTCTTTATCAAGAAAGAGCATGTCTTTGCAATAATTTTCAACATCAAAACATTTTTGCCCACACGCTGAAAATTCAGGTTTTTTTAAACCTAGTTTTTTTTTTCACCAAAAGAACTATGCTACAAGTTCATTTATACATTTTTTTTAGGCATTTTGAGTGCTGGTGTATTTTTATTCGGAAATCCTCATCATTTTATTGAGCTCTGTGTAAAATTTCAAAGAGATCTGATCATTGGCTATGGAGAGAAAAAAAAATGTACGCAAGGGTATCTTGTGCTGAGGAACAGACAACGCAGATTTAATGAAACTTTTAAGTGCTATAATATTAAAATAAAAAGGGGGGTTTCTTTGAACCGCAAGGGAAGGGTGTACACCAAGTTTCATCAAAATCCGAGTCGGAGGGTGACATGACCTCGTTGAAATGGCGTGGAATGACCCATTGTCTTCTTGGCTCCGTTTGCGGGTTACAGGGTTGAACGCAAGTGAATTCATTGCAATTTAATAGCATGATTGGAAATGTAACAGTTACGGGCTTGACCGATCAAAGGATTTGCGTGCGTGCAGCTCAAATTTTCACGTCCCATAGCCTTTTCTCACCCTTTTAATAGCTGTATGTCTTGCAGGCTACATTACGGGCTACAGTTTTACACATTGAGCTAATTTAATTGGGCTGATGGTGTTTAATTTTTCAAAGCACCTTATCAGATTGAAAATGTGCAAACTTACCATATAAAGCGATAAATAAAACAAAAGGTAAAGTAATTAAAGGAAGAAATAAGAGCCTGGCAAGTAATTAAAAAGAGAGTAGAGGGTTAATTAGTGTATGGGTGTGGACAGGGTCGGAGTGAGGCCATGTTATAGGCGTTCAGAGGTTGATGAGAAGGTGATCGTGTGTGAAGGTCTAGATGAAAAAGGTAAATGCCAGGTAGGAAGTGACTTTGGTGAAAGGTTGGTAACAGACCCAGTGTTTTTGGTAGAGTCTCTGCAGAAATGGCTGCTCAGTCCTGATGGAGCTGCCCAGTCAACTGTAAGAAATGCTATTTTTAAGTGGCAACGTCTAGGAGCAGCAATGGCTGCAAAGCGTTAGGCCACAGAAGCTCACAGAATGGGACCGCCAATTGTTGTTGGTTGTAACACTCATTGCTGGGTTTAAAACCGTCTTTGGAAGCAATGTCTGCATACAAACGTTTCGTCAGGGGCTTCTTGAAATGAGTTTTTCATTGCTGAGCAGCCGCAAACCTAAGATAACCATGTGCTCACCGCCTTGGATTCTGGAACAGTGAAAACTTGTTCTCTGGCGTAATGAATCGGGGTGACTGACAAACCTGGGATTGGCGGATGCCGGGAGACTTCTACCTGCCTGAATGAAGGGTGCTAACTGTAAAGTTGGTGGAGGAGAAATAATGGTCTGGGGTGTTTTTCTGGTTCGGGCTAGGCCCCTTAGTTTCAATAACGGGAAACTGTAATGCTACATCATACAATGACACCTAGAGAATTGAATGCATCCAATTTTGTCACAGCAGTTTGGGGAAGGCCCTTTTCTGTTTCAACATCACAATGCCACCTTGCACAATGCTATGTCCATAATGACATGGTTTGCCGAGGTTGTGGAAGAATTTGACTGGCCTTCAGAGCTCTGACCTGAATCCCATCTAATGCCTTTGGGATGAATTGAAACTCTGGAGCTCCATGTCTTCTTGCCCGATATCAGTTGACTCCCATTGAGCCCAACAGCATTAGTGAGGTTGGCAACTCCTGTAGCCATACTTCAAAAACAATCTTGAATGCAGAAGATAAATAGGATTATTACAAAGTACCATTGCTTTCATTGTGAACAACTGGAAGGAAACTTAATGGACACAGTCTGCTTATTTTATAAGGCAGCCCAGTCAATGCAATGGCATCCACAGCAATTTAATAAATGCATGTTACAGGTAGTCATTTTTTTTCCTTTCTATTTGCTTATTGTATAGTTTAATTCTTCAAAGATCATACTGTAAATATGGATTGTTAGTGGTCATTTAATTCCAAAGGACGGATTTATGTATAATTTATAGTTGGGCCAACTGGGCAGTTTTAGTGAGGCTCTTCATTCACAGTGATGTTATGCTGCTGGTACATCTAATCCGGTAGTCCCAAGGGGATTTGCTTGGTGTAAGAGAGGACCGTCCACCTTTTCTAAATTGTTAATACAAACAGCCAGTGCTGTAGATTTTATATTAAGGACATTTATCAGTTTCCAGTTTTGTTTTTGCTTGCAGCATTCTCTACTTGAAATGGCTCATTAGAATCATGTTATACTGCTGCTTGGGACATTAACCAATATAAAAAAACTCTCTTTTTCAAATAGTGCTGTTTATTTTGTCTTAATTTGTTTTTAGCTTGTTAACCCAACGGCTGCCAAAAGGGCTTGCACCGTGGGTTTAGAATAGTAATTTTTTTTTAACATTTTAACTTGTAGCAATTTATTTAATTTTTAAGGAAAATGCTGTTTTAACGTTATACGATATCCCCTCTATCCAAATGAACTCCAATTAGAGTAGAAAAGGACTACTAGGTGGTAACATTCACTTCATTTACCACCATCATACCCCATCATATTTTGGTATACTGTATGAGTTTAGGTTATATTTTGGCCAGAAATTCTCCAGGATGTGGAGATTCTGGTAAATATTTCAAAATGGAACTAACTCCGAATAATGCCAGGAAGATCTGAGCCATATGCCTACTTTTAGCAAAGATGATGGAATGGCAATGCCAAGAAATTCACAGTGCCCAAATCATGGAAGACCACTTTGGTTTCCATAGCAGATAAACATCTGTTTAACTCCTAAGACAAGCTCATAACTTGCTCTATCATTCATAAGTCTATTGGTGGTCATCAACCGATTCCTTCTTGCACAGTACACTTTCCGTTCTCCACTAGTATATCACTTTCTTACTTCATACTGCTTCAGTACGCCCCTCTCATCCGTAGTGCAATTTTTCCATGTTATATTTAAATCTAGAAGAAATTTTGATACGTCCACATATAGTGTTAAAAATGTTCTGGATCACCAGGGTCCCAATGACCACTAGAAGATAACGAGCTTGTTCCCAGATCAAAAATGATTTTGCAGGGAGTATAAGCAATTTAAATTAAATTGATTGCCTATCCCTGCCTTAAATGACAACTTAAATGGAACAGATAATTGGATAAGATTGAATTTGACACCATATCCGTTCACTCTCATTGTCCCAGAAACAGGACATTGCATCAGAGGATGGAACCATAGCCCAGAAATGTAAATTCCCCTCTCACACACAACTTCCACTAGTATGAGCCCTTTTTAAAGACCCTGTTTAAGAGCTTTTCATGTTAAGCTTTAGTCTTAAATATATTATTGTAGTTGAAACATTTCACTTCCTTTCAGTAGTGCTCAGGACAATGAAATAGTTGAGGATGGGTACAGCACTGGCCATTAACGAAATAAACCATGCTTTAAAATGTATTTTTTCTGACTAAAGATTTGCTTTGCTGCTGTCTGCATGTGTATTTTTATTATTAATTAACGGTGAACAAAATAGGTTTAAAGGTAAATCTAAGTTTCCCTGTTTTTTCCCTTTTTTCTAATCTAACACCTGCTGCTTATATCAGACACACACATTACATTGAGATATGCTATACAAATACAGGTTAATTTTATTTAAAACTGATCTTCTACACCTGCAGAGCTCCATACATAGGCACAGTGTACCTACCAATAGAAACCATGCATTCAAGTATGGACGTTACCCTTTTACTAAACTTCAAGCCAGCAGCAGCTCAATGCAGAGTTCTATAAATCAGTGTATGACTCCTCCTGCTTCCTTCTGCAGGGGAGACGACCCCTTCCTGCACAAACTGCCATCACTGATTGTTACATTGTATTAAAATGTATAACAGCCTCTGATTGGCCCACACAAATTATAAATGTTATGCTAATTTTAGCAGGGATTTTCAGGGTTGTCAACTCGCAAAAGCTACTGATTGCAAACATCAGGGTGCATTTGGTAATGTTTATTTTGGTATTTTTACATGCAAAAATGTTTGCATACACTACTGATTCTCCTCTATCCGATGCATTCATAATCCAGGAAACTTAGATATGCCTTTAATATGAAAAGTGCTTACACTCTGCTTTTAAGGGCTTCATATGAATGTGACAGGTGGCCTAAGATTGACCCATCCGTTTATTTCTAATTTTGATACCAAAGGGTCTATAGGGCACTGACTTGCATTTTCTACCACATTGGCCTCTATCTATTCTTTACTAGAATGAGCATTTTATATTTATGATTCACAGATTACAAAATGTGACATTTTTATTTTAAACCGTTACCAATCTCCTTGTTGTTGCTGGAGCAAGTACACCCTGTTTTGTATGCCAGGAGGTGCCGGAGTACTATTCTCATCTCTTTACATGTTTTCCTGACAGATTGGCTGGAAACATATTTGGTGAGCAATGTGCATCTGCTCCCATGAGCAAAGGGGTTAATATCACTGCTAGGCCTCTTGTGACAAGCAATGTGTTGCTTAGGTTAGTTTTAAAGGAACATATACATTTATATTTATACATCTTTGATCACAAATTCATAGGAATCATTTAAAGGACCCTTGTACCCCTTTATTTAAAACATAGTTTTTTGAAGAACTACACTTTAAAATAGGCAAACATGTCTCTACAGTGTGAAAATAAAATATCATCTTTTTTATATGCAATTATACTACACTGGACTCGGCCATATTGGTTCCTGCTACTCCTCTTCCCACAATGGGATTGTGTTTATTTAAAGGCATATTTAAGTTTCCTGGATTATGAATGCATCTGATAGGAGAATCGGCAGTGTATGAAAACAATAAATTGCATGAAAAAATACCAAAATAAACATTATTAAACTCACCCAAAGTTTGCTAAATCTCTTGAGTTTGTAAGCAGTTGCTTTTAACAACTCTGTAAATCCCTACTAAAATTAGCAGCTAATACTTTGTATCAATTTGTGATGGCAGTATATGTAGCAAGGAATCATGGGGGATGTAGACCCCCCTGCACAAGGTAGCAGGAGGAGCCAGACACTGTTGTTTGGATCTCTGCATTGAGCTGGGGTTGTGCCCCCTCCTTCCCCTGTGTCCCTTCTCCCCTTTGTCCCTTCCCCCACTCTCCCTCCCCTGTGCCTCTAACCCTTTTTCCCCCCTCTCCCCTGTGTTTGTTCCCCCCTCCCCTGTGTTTGTTCCCCCCTCCCCTGTGTTTGTTCCCCCCTCCCCTGTGTCTGTTCTCCCCTCTCCCTCCCCTGTGTCCCCCTCCCTCTCCTGTGCCTCCTTTCCCCCTCTCAATCTCCTTTTACCCTTGTCCCTTGTGTCTAATACCCCTTCTCCCTCCCCTGTTTCTATATCCCCTCTCCCTCCCCTGTGTCTGCTCCCCCTCTCCCTTTCCTGTACCTCCTTTCCCCCTCTCGCTAGCCTTGTCCCCCCCTCCCCTGTGTCTCCTTTCCCACTCTGTCCCTTGTGTCTCCTTTCCCACTCTGTCCCTTGTGTCTTCTTTCCCACTCTGTCCCTTGTGTCTTCTTTCCCCCTCTGTCCCCTGTGTCTCCTTTCACCCCTCTGCCCCTGTGTCTCCTTTCCCCCCTCTGTCCCCTGTGTCTCCTTTCCCCCCCTCTGTCCCCTGTGTCTCCTTTCCCCCCCCCTCTGTCCCCTGTGTCTCCTTTCCCCCCCCTCTGTCCCCTGTGTCTCCTTTCCCACTCTGTCCCTTGTGTCTTCTTTCCCACTCTGTCCCTTGTGTCTCCTTTCCCCCTCTGTCCCCTGTGTTTCCTTTCACCCCTCTGCCCCTGTGTCTCCTTTCCCCCCTCTGTCCCCTGTGTCTCCTTTCCCCCCCTCTGTCCCCTGTGTCTCCTTTCCCCCCCTCTGTCCCTTGTGTCTCCTTTCCCCCCCTCTGTCCCTTGTGTCTTCTTTCCCACTCTGTCCCTTGTGTCTCCTTTCCCCCTCTGTCCCTTGTGTCTCCTTTCCCCCTCTGTCCCCTGTGTCTCCTTTCACCCCTCTGCCCCTGTGTCTCCTTTCCCCCCCTCTGTCCCCTGTGTCTCCCCCCCCCCCCCTCTGTCCCCTGTGTCTCCTTCCCCCCCCTCTGTCCCTTGCGCATCTCATATATATATTTGGCACAAACCCGTAATTTGCGAGCGTTACACACACACTCGCAATTACGGCAACTATATAGATGATAAAATAAATCTGTATATGTATAGAATGACTCCATGTAATGCATGTTTCTGGTATCGGCAGCATGTGTTGAATTATATCTAAATTCTCTTGTTTTAAATGTTCTATCTTTCAACCTGCCAGTGATTTTCAACAGGACTAATGGAAAGCTTGCTAATTTCCAAGTACACATCCACCTAAGAAAGTAGCAGACAATACATACATAAAAGAAAATGGTACTACACAGTAATGTATTATTGCATATAAGTTAACGAAGTAAAGATTTTTTTTATATTCTTTTAGTTATTCCAAAAATAAACTTTAGGGGAAAAAAATCAAGCCGTGTTTCTTTAAACAGCATAATTTTACATTAAAAATATATTATAAATGAAAATAAAAACTAACATGTTTACACAATGAAATTGTTTCCAGTTTTTCAAAAAATGCACATGGATAAAAAGTTATTTAGCTTTTTATAACTATTTTCTTTTTTGTTTCAGGTTTTGTTGCCAACACATTTGCACATCAATCAAATGAAGAAAACCAGCCATCTCAGGTAAGCACTGTGAACTAATGGAGCATGTTGAGTATCGGATTGAAAAAAAAATCAATAGCATGGAAATCCATTAAATAGCTAAATTTAAGGAGCGTGACAAGTTTTCTCTCACATCTGGCATGAGATCTATAATCCTGCCCTTTATGGTTAGAAGCCAAGTTACAAATCATCAAAAAAAATCTATTTATTGTTTATTAAATATTATTTGATATTCAGAGATTATAAGAAAGTCTAAAAGATAATAAGCACAAAACCTGTACAGAAGGTTAAAAAAAATATCAAATATTCATAGGTTTTTCCGGTAGTCTGTCTGCAGTATATTAATATCATGTAACCTGTGATAAGCTCCCTCTGGCCAAATAGCTGTTAGAAACAGTTTTCCTCTAGAAAATAAATAACCATGGAGGAATACACGATACTGTCCATATTGCAGCAAGCCTCTATTAAGGGATACCCTGCAGCAGTTTATTCACTAAGCGCATAGTGTAAAATGAAGCTTGACATGAACAGATGTTTTAATACCTTGGAAAGGAACAGAGGACAACTCTGTAATAATAAACCAGCTTTTCCGGCTAATATAATGTATGCTGGGATAAAACTTCCATTGGGTAAATGCATATATTTACCGTTTGTATCTCAACATCTGCAACTTGTTGCTGCATACCCTTTACTAATAAAACTTGTAATGGAATTTAAATGGTTTATTTTATTAATGTTGAACACAAATTTTATTATATTATATTTGGAGCAAAATACATAGCTTTTTTGTGTTTTTTTTCATTTTAAATATGGCTTGTTCTATTATTCCAGGTTAGTATTTTAGTATTAGAACATTCCTGATTATGAGTCACTTAAAGGCATATTTAAATTTTCTGGATTATGATAGAGGAGAATCAGTAGTGTATAAAAACATTTTTCAGGAAAAAATACCACAATAAACATTAACCAACTTTTTGCTAAATCTCGTGAGTTTGCAAGCATTACGTTTTCAGAGTTAACATCCTTATACATTTATGCTAATTTTATCAGGCATTTCTAATTTGTTTTGGACAATCAGCTAATACATATCAATCAGTAATGGCAGTTTGTGCAGGAAGGCATCATATGATGTGTAGTCCCCTGCAAAAGGAAGCAAGTAAGAGTCAGGCATTGCTGTGTAGATCTCTACATTGTGCTGTTGTTGGCTTGAAGGTTAGTAAATGGTTAAAACCCGTACCCAAATGCAGTGTTCTTATTGGTAGGTACACTGCATATGTAAGCCGCTTTAAGGGTGTGGAAAACAAGTTTTATATTTAAAATAAAATACATCTATATGTGTATAGAATGAGTCAATGTAATGTTTGTGTCTGATATAAGCAGCATGTGTTAGAAGGTAAAAAGGTAAAAACTGGAAAAATGATATATACAAACATTATTGAAAAAAAGAAGAAACTTTTATTGCACCAAAGAAAAATCGCTGATGTTAAAAATATATTTGTGTCATCCACACTCACCGGTGACACCAATAATATGTCACAACAGTTTTAAATATCCTGGTATAGTAGTAAACTACAATAAAGTTGGATATCCATGCCTGGACAAAGCAAATGTGGTCAAGGCCTCCGCACCACAGGTAAGCGTAGTAGAACCCTGTGACCTCAAAGGGGTGCCTCCTATGTAAATACCCCATTTCTGGCTAAATGCCCCTACAGATAGAAAAAAAGATTTGGTGTCCAGGCAATACTGAATAGAGAGCTCCAACAAATATCAGTAAATGGAAATCACTAATAGTGTGAACAATACACAAGTTAAAACTTTATTTAAAAGACCTGGGCCTGCAAGCTACAAGATATTTCTTGAGTACAAAAGGCATTGACAGAGCCCCTTTGAATGAATTCTTACTTACCTTGTTGCATTTTACACTATCAACCTTATATCGCAATCCCACGGCATCACGTTCCTTTTTAAGTTGTTCAAGCCATCACGCTATACCACTTTAAAATGGTATACCAGTAGGTCAATACCTACAAGCAAGACGCGATTGCATCAGTGAACAAGAATTTAAAATACAAGCTGATTTGTGAAGAACACGTTTTAAGGCTAAAGGCTATCCCGATTGAGCATTAAAACTACCTATAAACAAACTCATGCAACTAATAAAACTGAATTATTAAATCCGGGATTCAAGTTACTCAACGATTATATTATACGTTGTATTATGATGTTTGGAATTGATTGGCAACAAGTAGCAAACATTTTAAATTATTGGCATTTGTTGACTTAAGACCCAGATCTGAAGGCCTTTCTATTTCCCCTACCCTCCATTACATATTGGAGAGGAAAAAGCATAGGGGATCGGCTTGTCCATAATATTCTACAGCAGTTGGCACATTTAATTGTGGCCACTGTAAGGCTTATCGATAATTGCACCTATGAAACAATTTACTCACACTGAAACAGGGAGAATTTACCATATGGAGAATGTCTTCAACTGTGGCTTTATGGGAGTTGTATACATTATGCAATGTCAATGTAGTAAACTTTACGTTGGGAAAACAATTTGTCAGTTCCAATGCCGTATACTCAAAACATGTTTATTCTATCCAGCATGAATTGGATAACCCTGTAGTTAGGCATTTCTAAAATATATAGCCTTCAAGCATTTTTTGACAATGTCAAACTGGGACCACGTAGTGGAAATTTGGATAGACTACTTTTGCAAAGGGACTGTCAATAGATTTATAGATTGAATTCACAGAGCCCAAATAGTTTAAATGAGGGCTTTTCTTATGGAGCATTTATTGAATAAACTCATGAATATCCATTGAGTTATATAATAATCCTGAACTTGTATATTTGGCATATTATTCATAATAGCTTCATTTATTATTCATTTTATCAACTCAAATAGCTATTCAGAATGTATTTCGAATTTTAAATTTTTATATATAATATTAGTAATTTTATATTTTCTCTACACTTTTATATAATTTTTTTTAAATGTATTCACTTTCATATATATCTTTTCACCAACTTTCTATATATATATAATGTTGTGAGAGAGAGTGAGATAGCGTGTGGTGCATTTATATATCCTATGTTTTTTGCAATATATCACTTTGTATTTAATTCTATTTACACATAAATGGACACATGCCTATTTAGACATGTTCATATCTAATGGTAATAAGTATGTTGTTTTTTCAAACTTTAAATTCACTATAGGTTATATCACATAATCATACACACACTTGAAATGTATGTGTGTATGTGTGTGTATATATATATATATATGTGTATATATATATTTCATTTTATTTAATTTAATTTAATTTAATTTTATTTTTATATTTTTTTTCTTCCCTCTACCTAAAATATTTCAGTTAGTTTTTCAATTGAGTTGTACAGTTTATAGGTCACATTAAAGATGGAAAAAGTTCTGAAATGATTTTTCTTTGTCTCATTTTTTTACAGCACAGAAACCTGACATTTTAACAGGGGTGTGTAGACTTATATATATATATATATATATATATATATATATATATATATATATATATATATATATATATATATATATAGCATTTTACATTGTCTCTATCTTCTTGTCATTCATTCTCATTTGTGTTGAATATCATATGCCATTACATTGCTTCTTGAAATGGTTATAGATTATTCTCATCTTATTCCTTACCCCTTTTTTCCCCCCCCCACTCATACCTGTTATTATATAACTTCATTGTTATTTAATTTTTTAACACAATTTTCATACACAAATAAAACATATTTTAATGCAACAATTAAGCAAGTTAATGAAAAACAATAAACCGTTTAATTTATATTAACTATCAGCATGGCCGAAAGTTATTACATTTTAGCAATGCTTATCTAAAGGTAACTACATGGTGTTGAATAATGTCCATATTCGGTATGGAGCAAATTTAACAACTGTTGTTTTGGATATCGCCTTATATATCTTATCCCAGTGTGTAAAGCATGTCTATGGCAAAGGACCGCCCTCCCCAAAAATACATACAGTATATCGAGAACATACATTCTAGACAATTCCTTTTCATATTAATTGGTTTACCTTCATTATCTTTTTTGGGGGATTTGAGGTTATGTATTTGAACAGTGTCCTGTTCTGAATAAGAACAATTTCGATTGTACATTGATTGAAAATAATTTTGTTGGTGAAATTGTTCAAACATTATTTTTCAATCACTACTTTTTAAGGCTCTCATTGATGCATTATTAAATTTCGTTGCTAAGAAAAGGTGAGTTTTGTATAAGAATTTTTTTCTGAAGGAAACGTTTTAGCTTGTCATTGAATTACATTCTTTTCTAATTACTCTTTCAATTAGTGTAAGTATACTCTCAAACCTGAAATCTTGAAAAAAAAAATCAAATTTCCATAACACGCAAACCGAAGTGAATAATGTTTTCGATTATTAACACCACCTAGAAATGGTACCATATTTGCCTTTTAATGTAAGTGGCTAAATGAAAGGAAAGATTATGCAGTTTTTCAGTACACTAATGCACCTTTGGATTCAGGTGATTGCAAAGAAGGATGGAATAGGAAATAAATACTTATATGCACATAATATGGAAAACATACATAAACCACCACACCAAAAAATAAAACTAGTAAGGAATCAATCTGTAAAGAAACCAAAAATCCTATTCGAAGATAGTATGAAGGTTCCCTAGTGGTGCAGTGGGTAGGATTCTGTTTTCAGCACTGCAACCTGAGTTTGATTCCAGTTTGGGAAACAAGAGGTCACACCACCCTGAAGCCATGCAGAGTTTGGCCTGGTCAGTACTGGATGGGAGACAACCGAAGAATACCAGGAGCTGTATGCTGTGATCTAGTGGAGAAGAAACTAGCAACCCACTGCAGTATCTCTGCCATGAAAACCAAGGGGATCAGCATGACTATGGACATAAAGATGTGCCAGGTGTGTTGCAGTCCATGAGGTCATAAAGTCACAAATGACGGAACGATGCAAAAAAAAAAAAAAAAAAAGTTTCTGATTTTCTGTTGCTGATGTGGAAGGATACTCAGACCTTGTGATTCTCCTAAACCTTAACAAACATTTGGGACCTAGTAGCACCAGAAACCCCAAGAATAGATTCCATAGATCCGTGTACCAATCCTAGAGAAAACAGAAGACCTGTCTGGCAGGACAAAACATAACCGGTTATTCTGCATAGACAGTAGCGAAAACAAGGTACATTTTTGGCTACTACTGATAAATTCTTTTATATCAAAATTCCTCTGCACTTCAACCTCACACAATTCCAGGGCCAACAAGGCCACCGAGATCTTTTATGAGCCTGCAGCACTAAACCACTTACATATTTAGACCTACAGAAAACCGTGTTTGTATATGATATTGTTTCAATAGAATAGTAAATACTATTAGATTTTAGCATATATGCATTTTTATTTATTAAATGTTGGAAAGTTTATATTCCCTAGGAATATAATATACCTATGTAACTATTTATTTGTATGTACTTTGATATTTGACTATTTAAAAGGGATAATAAAATAAAACAACTGCTTTACAGTGATGGATATTTTATGTAAGTCTTAGAGTTTTCAATCTTTCTAGGTGCTTTAGTGAAAGCTCTGTGTACGTTTGATTTTAAGCTCAAAGACCGTGCCCTCCACTTTTACAGCGCTGCAGAATATGTTGCTGCATACAAATAAAGGAAATAATAATAATATGTACTTTTTTATAATTATAAGTTTGCAAGTTTTCAGTCTTGTAAGGTGCTTTAGGGAAAGTACTGTGTATGTTAGATGATAAGCTCAGACAGGGCTCTCCACTCTTTGCAATGTCCCCTGTGTCTCTTTCCCCCCCTCCCGTCTTTTCCCCCCTCTCCCGTCTCTTCCCCCCTCTCCCTTCCCTGTGTCTCTTTCCCTCCCCCTCCCTTATCACCACCCTCAACTCTCCTCATCCTCTCTCCTCATCCCCCCTCCTCATCCTCAACCCACCTCATCCTCATCCCCCCTCCTCATCCTCAACCCACCTCATCCTCAACCCACCTCATCCTCAACCCACCTCATCCTCAACCCACCTCATCCTCAACCAACCCACCTCTCCCTTTCCCCTCACTTACCTTCCATCAGCAGCTGCTCCTCTGCGCTCCTTCCGACTGCGTCGGGACCAGGCCAATGCTAATGACGTGACGCGCATGTGACGTCATTAGCATATGCCGGGTCCCGAAGCAGCCGGAAAAAGCGCGAAGGATCAGATGCTGATGGGAGGTAATATGAGGGGGGGTTGAGGATGATAAGCGAGGGAAAGAGACACGGGGGTGGAGAGAGAGAGAGGTGGTAAAAAAAAAAAAAAAAAGGGACTGAAAGACTCTGCTTATACTTGAATATATACGGTACACACGCGCCCAGGCACACGCAAAAGTATTCACCTCCTTGGCATTTTTTATGTTTTGTTGCCTCACAACCTGGAATTAAGTTCAATTCAAGTTGGATGGTTTGCACTTGTGAACAGCAATCTTTAAGTCTAACCATAGATTTTCAATTGGATTGAGGTCTGGGCTTTGACTATGCCATTCCAACACATTTACATGTTTCCCTTTAAACCACTCAAGTGTTGCTTTAGCAGTGTGTTTAGGGTCATTGTCCTGCTGGAAGGTGAACCTCCATCCTAGCCTCAAATCACGCACAGAGTAGTATAGGTTTTGCTCCAGAATATCCCTGTATTTAGCACCATCCATCTTTCCCTCAACTCTGACCAGTTTCCCCATGATGCTGACACCATGGGGATGGTGTTCTTTGGGTGATGTGATGTTTTGGGTTTGCGCCAAACATAGGGTTTTCTTTGATGGACGAAAAGTTCAATTTTAGTCTCATCAGACCAGAGCACCTTCCTCTATACATTTTGGGAGTCTCCCACATGCCTTTTGGCAAACTCAAAACGTGCCATTTTGTTTTTTTGCTGAAAGTAATGGCTGTCTTCTGGCCTCTCTGCCAAGCCCAAGTCTATGGAGCATATGGCTTATTGTCGTCCTATGTACAGATACCCCAGTCTCTGCTGTAGGAACTCTGCAGCTCCTCTAGGGTTACCTTAGGTCTCTGTGCTGCCTCTCTGTATATTGCCCTCCTTGCCCGGTCCGTGAGTTTTGGTGGGTGGCGTCTCTTGTGTCTCAGGTTTGCTGTTGTGCCATGTTCTTTCCATTTTTGGTTATGATAGATTTGATGGTGCTCCTGGTGATCATCAAAGACTTGGATATTTTTTTAGAACCTAACCCTGACTTGTACTTCTCAACAACATTGTCCCTTACTTGTTTGGAGAGTTCCTTGTTCTTCATGGCACTGTTTGGTTAGTGGTGCCTCTTGCTTGGGTGTTGCAGCCTATGGGGGCTTTAAAAAAAGGTGTATATATGTAATGACAGATCATGTGACACTTAGATTGCACACAGGTGGACATACTTTCACTAATTATATGACTTCTGAAGGTAATTGGTTGCACCAGAGCTTTTTATGGACTTAACATAACAAAGGGGGTGAATACATTCGCACATGCCAATTTTCTGTTTTCTATTTCTAAAAAACAGTTTTATGTATATATTTTTCTCATTTCACTTCACCAACGTAGGCTATTGTTCCATCACATAATATTCTGATTAACAAAACATCAAACTTAAGGCTGTAATGTAACAAAATAGGTAAAAAGTACAGGGGGGTGAATACTTCTGGAAGGCACTGTATACACACACAAACACGTCTGTGTGGGGATAGTTTAAAAAAAGTCTATTCTATATATATTTAATTATTATTTTATAACGGATATCTAGGGCTTTTTAGTGATCACAGCTTGCTACTACTGCTGATCAGCCCACTGGATGTACATGCTATTAGTTTTTTCTGACAGCCAGTCTTGCGTGCCAGGTGCATCAGGAGGTCTGACCAGCACTGGGGGGATCCTGATTAAATTATTACAGGGGAGCGAGTAGTGTTCCCCAGAGCGCACTAGATAAAAATTTATCAATTACCACTATACACCAGTGCTAAAATTGTAATTAAATAATTAAAAATATTTAGTATATAATTGAAGTCTTATCCTAGTGAGATGTTTTTTAAATACATGTCCCCTATGTGTGTCCTCATAGTGGTGAGGATGAGCTGAGCTTGTCTTTGCCACAGCAAAGTGGCCACTCTGGGACGAGCTAGGCATGTCTTAGCCATTAAGACGGTTAAGATGTGCTTAAAAGCGGTGTTGTTTCTTTCTAAAATCATACAAATTGTTCCTAAGCACTTAATAAAATAAAGTATAGAGATACATAGGCATATTATATCCCCTGTGAAATCCAGAAACCTTCCATGTCCATTTTAAAATGTGCAGTTAGCCAGCAAGAAAACCTTCTCTTCCCATTTATTATTTACAGCTCTTGAAAAATTGCATGGGCAGGACCCATGTCTAATGAGGTCAATCATTCAAAGTGTGTTTGGCACCAGTAGGAGTACCAGCCAGCCTTTGAATACTTCAGCGTACATGTGTTTTTTTCAAATCATAATCAGGGAAAATCCATATAGGAGTCTCTGTTACCATAAATCAATTTCTACTTCTTCCTCATCACACCTTTACTATTTGTTCTATGTGCTACCAATATATAAAAAAGCATTGTATGCACATTTTAAAGGCTTTAATACCACACATGAAGTTCAGCAGGTGAAATTGGTTACCTGTGGCATGTCTAAGCCCTAGCTATGGATAATATACAAGAATATTGGTTTACATGCATGGGACAAGAACCCTTTACTAAATAAGGGATTTACTAATCAAGGTTATTAGCAAAGGATCATAAATGACCCAAAGTCTTAGAGCTGCTAAAAGAAAAGTATCTTATATGTATAAAATGCAGTCTCTGTAACACGCCTGAAACACCCCAGTATGCAACCCACAGAGCTCACGTGTATCGCTGTACAGAAGTGCCACTACTAGCCTACTAGTTCTTGCCGACGGCTGTACAGTTATAAGTACTCAGGGATTTTATACAGCATATATACAAATTACAAAGAATGAAAATTAAATTGAACTATGTATATATACATACATCTAGAAAATAGATTAACATTTGGAAATCTGCGGCTATCTTGATCACATAAAGCATTATTAAATTGCGATGCGGCCAATTGAATAGGGCTCTATATAAGCACAGAGCATATTTTATTTACAGACGTTTTTAGTTAGTGAAGACCTTGCTTTTGGATAGAAGATCACAAACTAACAACTTCTGTAAAAAAAATATTCTATGTGCTTATATAGAGCCCTATTCAATTGGTTGAATCACAATTTAACAAGGCTGCTAGTGTACAGGAGAGCAGCAAGGAGTGAGGTGTGACTAACCTGCACCCAAATAATGCAAATACTTAGGGTAGGACAGGGGGTTGTGGACTTTTATAGGTTTCCCTTCACATGCCAAATGCACTGCAGTAAGACTTCATTACTTTATTTAAATAAAACAAATTTATTTTACAGATACTCTCTTCTCCACCTCCTATTAGATGTCAAAGTATGGGAGAATATCTGCACAGGAGACTATCCCAATTGGGGTATTTATCTGCCTCACTGCAAATAAGACATATCAGGAAACCTACTGGACAGATAAAGTGCACACTGCAGGTAAACCTAGGCCAGAGAGGAAAAAAAATAATAATAATAAAATAAAAAAAAGAGTAAAAAAAAGATTAAAAGAAAATAAAATGGAAAAAAACTAAAAAAAAAAAAAAAAGGAACGAAGAAAAAATAAATGAACAAAAAGAGAAAAATTCTATTTTAAAATTTCTATTTTTCAGCTAATACATTTTTGATGTGCAACTAACTTCCCAATAAAATTGGCTCATACCTTCATTTATGACGAGTAATTACTCTAGTGTGTAATAAAGACCAGAGTCCAAAAATAAATGGATACCATATGTAGTCACATTCAATACCAAGCTTGAAGTCCAAAGGCATATTGCCAAATACAGTAGTCAACCGCCACCAATGGGGATTGGTAGGTGTCGGATAAATGTAGTTTTTGGTTGCTTGAGAGTCACTAATAAGAGGTCTAGATTAGCTGCACATAGGATGCTCTGCTAAGTATACTGGTCAGTGAGGGCTGTTCTAGCAGCAGCAGCAGCTTTCACTCCTCACTTACACACAGGTACTGGAGGGTGCGGTGCTGAATCCGGGGAATGTAACGCCAACACTGCACTGCTCAGTCAGTCACGCCTGTCTGCTTCCAGGTTAAACTGTATTGCAGAACTGTACAGTGGATGAAATCTAGGTGCCTTTAAGCATTTTGTGGTATTACAACCTGGCTCCTGGCATTTGTTGAGCCTGTAAATTTTAATTTTTATTTACAGTACAGTATTAAAAAAAAAATCTGGTTGCTTGAGAGTTCTGTTTGCTTGAGTTCACAAGGATAACGGATTAAAATATATTTTTCCATAATGACTACTTTCATACACACTGCTTCCAGGCACCCATCACCGTAAGCACTCTGCTACAACCCATGATAACTGGTACATTACCCTGCATATCCCAAAAGATGTGGGACCTGCTCATATATTTTCTGCACAAAAAGGTCAGAACAAAATACGCAACATGATGATAATTTTTCTTTCATCTAATATTGTATACCTGATAACATGCACCTGATGCCCCTCCGGGAGCAAACTAAGATGAAAACATCACATAATTATAGGAAAAGAACGAACCATCACTGCTACACCATCACAAGAGGTCTGATGCACCTTTGGGGAAACTCTTCTGTAGCTCAAGCACAGACTGACATGAAAATAGCAGTACTCTAGAGATATCTCAATACACAGAGAGACATTTTTGGAATACAAATTAATGATCTTGTCGGATATACTAAATTCAGGATTAAATTTGGCCTTGGGATTTATATTTTATTACATAATATAAAAAATTCGACATTATTAGACATTACTGAGTTATGCATTTAATTATACAAGATATTTGACAGTCTCTAAACATTTTCATCAGCCCAACTCCTCACACCTACTGGCTTGCTCATTTTGATCGTATATTACTTAAACAACATCCATACTTTAATAGCCAAATATAAAAAAATGTTTTATATATATTTGTACAATCTGTACAAACATCCATTATATGGCTGTGCATGCTAATTTGAGGCACTGCATGATAATAGACAAGTAGATTATTTTGCCAGCACTGAAACAAATTAGCACATTTTGTAACACTAAAAACACTATTAATGCATATAGGAACTTTTTAATGCTCTTTAATATTTTCAAGAGAGGTTTTGACAGCTGGAAGCCGGACACATTTTTGCTGCATGTTATTCATTTCTTACTTGTCTTGAATAAATTATATAGTTTTCAATATAAGCTTGGCATATGCTTAATTGTTCAAAGAAAGAAATGTGTGTGTTATTCTAAAAGCTTTGATATCATAAATACAAATGAATGCAAACTTTCTACTATTTTGCAAGATTCTTTCTTACAAATTAATTTGAAGAATTAAATGTTTGAAAGGCAATGTATTCCTTGAGTACACTGGTATCAAATGTTATGATACATATATGATCTGCACTAGACTTCCCCATAGAGGAAACATAACCCATAATGAAAGCCTATATTTCTAGAAAGCTATAAAGTGGATGCCTATATCCATTAAAAATAAAATGTAGTGGAGCTGACTGGAAGCTAAGATGTCTCTCTAGTAGACTATGTGAAACTTACCTTTTTGTTTTTTCATTGGAGGTGGTCCATAATTGAGCGTATTATAAGTCTGGGGTTGCGTTATCTGCTTCCCAAAGTTAATTGTGCACACTACTCTCTCTGGGCCCATACTAAGCCTGTTTCCCACAAGTTTTTGACCTTCCTCTCTGTCTTCTCAGCATATAATAGCGTTGTATCACACCTGCTGCAAGAACTGTTCATCAGTTGGTGGGCTGAGTTGATCATTCTCTAGTTCTCTCCTATATGGTGGAGTAGAGCATTTACATAGTAGGACTGTGTGGTAATGTATGGCACCTGAAGATGAGCCCCTCAGGTCAGAAGGTGCCTACCATATTACTGAGGAAGAGCAAGTACAAGCAGTACCAGATCTAAAGAAGTAGTGGGACCAAAGCTGAAACGGTACTCCGGTGCGGGAAAGGAAAGCCTGCTGCTCGATAGAACAATTCAGCGTAGGAACCTGGAATGTTAGCACAATGAACCAAGGCAAACTGGATGTGATCAAACATAAGATGACAAGATATTCTGGGAATTGGTGTAATTAAATGGACTGGAACATTTTACATCAGGCAACCACCAGATCTACTGTGGTCAAGAATCCTGCAGATGGAATAGAGTAGCCCTCCTAGTCTATCAAAGGGTGGCCAGAGCAATGCTTGGTTACAATCCAATAAATGACAGAATTTTTTCAATTCAAATTCAAGGCAATCCATTTAACATCACGGTAATTATATTCAACACGTCATATATATATATATATATATATATATAAACGCCAAGAAAATATGTTACTATCATCATAGGAGATTAAAATGCTAGTAGGGAACCAAAAGACACCTGGAATAACTTGCAAATTTGGCTTTGGAGCACAAACTGAAGCAGCTCAGAGATTAGTAGAATTCTGTCATTTAATTGTCTGGTCATAGCAAACACCTTCTTCCAACAGCCTCTGAGACGACTCTACACATGGGCATCACTAGATGGAAATCAGATTTGACTTTATACTTTGCAGCAAATACTTTTCAGCTGACTGCGGCTCAGACCACAAGTTTCCTATTGCAAAGTTCAGAATTAAACTGAATATTATTATTGTTTGGTGGATGTCTATATAGGCCTACAATTATATCGAATAGCCTTTTACCATTGAGAAAGCTCAGTGTATTGAGCGAAACGTTTTTTATTTTTTTATTTTATCTTGCCATTTTCTGCATATATCAGCGTTCTATTTACTCTGGCCCGTTTGGATTGTCCAACCAGCAGGTTGCCATATTTGACACCTGAGGTTTCAACTGAGAATTGCCTGCTTTTGGAACCACAACTGAGCTGGACTTATGAGGACTATAGCTGATATATAATCGATACAAATACCTAATATGAGGTCTTCAAATGTTGTGCATGTTCCACTTCCTGAATCTGAGCACTAGAGGTGCATTGGACCTGTAGGCACCCATTGGAGCTACTAAGATACCTCATTCCTTTGAGGTCAATAAATGTGAGTAAGATTCTGTACATCTTTTAGAACTCACGAGATCATCAAGTGTTCATATTGCACTAGGAGGTGGTGCACGGTCTCTTCCCCCTACCCTTCTTCTTGTTTAAACTGAAGTAAAGAGGGAAAACCATCAGACCAAGTAGATAGAAAATAAATACTATTCCTTGTGAATATGCAGTGGAAGTAAAGAATAGATTTAAGGAACTAGACATGGAAGATAGAATGCGTTAAAGTTGGCAACATAATCCAGGAAACCGCAACAAAGAGTATACCTAATAGAAAACTAGGAAGGCAAACTGGCTTTAAAAGTAGTGGAGGAAAGTGTCACAACCTACAATGATGATGGAGTATAGAGAATCCTAGTTCTCTTATCTCCTGTAGGTTTTAGACCTAAGATTTGGATGACTCAGACCAATGGACCTTCCTTGTGGATGCAAGAGCATAAGTCCCAGCTTTTGGTAGTGTGCCTGGGAAGAACCTGGCATGGAGTCAGAAACGATCTCCTCTGCCAGCATATGCCCTTGGGTCAATAATACACCTGCACACAAAGTCTTGATGAAAATTATGAACAACTTCTTTATTTTTACACAAGTATTTAAACACCTCACAAAAACAGTACAGGGAGTGGCTACCCCTTTGTCCAACCCTTATCTTCCTCTTGGCCAATGGGGTAATCTCCAGCGTAATTTGATTACCTCTAGCCAATGGACTAGAGGTAAGCTCTGGGAACTTCCAGACCCCTCCCCTGGGCCGCCCACTAGGTGTGGCTAACAGAGTCATTTGGATGCTGGCAGTCAAGAGAGACACATCTCCCTGTCCTCTGGACTTTGCTCTGACTCTCTGAGTGAGAATACCTGTAGACCCCCTGGAGAGATGGTGCCTCAATGTCTGTATAGACCCCATTGTTCCTGACTTAAGTATGTGTACTTAAAGGATTAACCTTGGTGGCCAGCTGGGGGTCCTTCTCCTGTTGCAAGATGTATGTGGCAATGTATCCAGCATGACTACCCCATACTATCATATACATATGTGTACATATTCCACACACTGTCAGTCTATTTAAGTACAAGCGTAAAAGCGCACCCCACATAAAACCACCTAATGTCCTCATAGTATATGGGATTGGGGCAGGGTTTCCACATCAATCCATCTCATGCATTATGATGACTTTTATTGATGGTGATGGGAACCCTGCTCATTTCCTTAGACAATAATCATAATAATATAACAGTATAACCGTATAACAGGGTGTCTGGGAGCCCCAAACCCCCAGGTATCGTCTCTTGTGTCAACAGCCTGTGACAGACATCTGTCCAAGTCCCAGATGACTGCCAATCACAAAATGGCCCCAGCATAGTTCACACCCAAATCCAATATGGCCACTGGCTGATTCATGACAATCCTTCCCCAAGCGGGCAGAGAACATCAAAGATTTTCCCAGCTACGCTGATAGTCATGAATCTGCTGGTTTGGCCCGGCCCGCTGCATGCTAGGCAAGTTCATGTCGGTGCGCACACAGTCCCAAGGTGCAGAGTAAAGACCTCCCCCAGCCCTTGGCCTTGCTCCCACTGTATAGAGCAAATTGCTCTTGCCCTGCACCCCCACCCAAAACAGTCCAGGATCCCAGCTCTCTGTTTTTGGCAGCAGCATGGAAGTCTCTGGGGACACAGTGGGTTGCACCCATACATTCTTCTGAGGCAAAACCGTATTTTTGGGAGCCCCATAAAACAACCCCTGTCCCATAGCAACCCCTTTCCCTCCAGCCAGTCCCCACAGCTGGGCTGTGGTCTCTAAAAAAGTCTCTGGGCCTATGGGATTGCAAGGGGGCAGTCCAGTACTTCCCTCAGCAAAATTATTATTGTTGGGAGCCCAATAAAACCATAACTGCAGTAAAGTACATACCGGTCTGCGCTTGACTCCAGCGTCCCTGATGGAGTCCGGACTTGGATGCTCCCTTTGCTCTGGCTCCTGGAGATCTGTATCTTTGGACAGACCCTCCTGGTTTTCTTCCCCTGGGTCTGTCTGTGTTGCAGCCTGGAGAACTACGCTGTTCCCACCCAGGCTGTGCTTTGGGGCCCTCAGCTGACCCTCTTCTTCTATGGCCTTTTCCTTGGCAACTTGGGCCTCATCCTTTGTGGACTCCTGGGCACTGGTCATCTCAGGCAAGTCCTCACTACATCCACAATCCTTTGGGGTGCCGCAATGCACCCATGGTTCCTTTGCCAAGGCTGGCAAGCTTGCTGCCCCTGTCGGGCTCTTGGTGCCCCTGGCACTCTCTTGGTGCCCCTGGCACTCTTGCTGTGTGAGGCCTGGTTCCCTGTAGCTAAGAACCAGTTCCTTTCCCTCCCCACAGTCCATTACATAGCCCTCCCCACAGTCTCTTGGGTGGCTATCCTGAGCCCCTGGCTCCATTAGCAGTTCTGGCCCATACACATTGCCTAGAACTTCTGAGGGCAGACTTAGTTCATCTGGCCCTACCTGTTGAGCAGTTACTGGGGTTTCTGCCAGGATTTGTGCTGGAAGGTAGTCCTCAGGTGAGACCTTTTCCACATCCGGTAACTCAGGCGTGACCCATTTGGAGAAACTGTGCTCGGCTAGCGTTTCTTCTGGGATTAAGTCTCTTGGGGTATCAGGGGACAAACATGGGTTATCTGACCCCACCCAGGGAACATTCCCCTGGGTCTCTGGCTCTTGTAGCTGGTGAGTTGGTCCCAAGCTGACTTTACCATCCCTTCTAGGCTCTGACACAGTCTCTGCATTTTTTAGGGGAAAACAGTCTCCATTCCCCAAAGGTGGTACAGAAGCAGGGTTTACCCCTTCCTCCTCTTCCTGATCCTCTGACACATCCCACTCAGAGAGCTCCTCTAGGCAACTCTGAGCCAGTTCTGCTTTCTGGGCCTCAGACAGCCCAGGGCACGGCCTTGTATATGTGGTCGCCTCCATTTTGCTTACCCACATGCGCTCTTTCCATATTCTGTGGAACATCTGGTCAAGCACGTAGCCCACATCTTGTGCTGTTAACTTTTTTGGAAAAAGGTGTCTGACTTCTTTAAACCGTCTTTTTGCTTCTTTGGCAATATCTTCCTCATATTGCTGCTCCATTCTTGGTCTTTCTGTAGAGTCTCCCACCTCTGTCACCAATTGTCACGACCTACAATGATGATGGAGTATAGAGAATCCTAGTCCTCTTATCTCCTGTAGGTTTTAGACCTAAGTTTGGGCTGACTCTAGACCTCTGGACAGTCCTTGTGGATGCAAGAGCATAAGTCCCAGCTTTTGGTAGTGTGCCTGGGAAGAACCTGGCATGGAGTCAGAAACTATCTCCTCTGCCAGCATATGCCCTTGGGTCAATAATACACCTGCACACAAAGTCTTGATGAAAATTATGAACAACTTCTTTATTGTTACACAAGTATTTAAACAACTCACAACAACAGTACAGGGAGTGGCTACCCCTTTGTCAAACCCTTATCTTCCTCTTGGCCAATGGGGTAATCTCCAGCGTAATTTGATTACCTCTAGCCAATGGACTAGAGGTAAGCTCTGGGAACTTCCAGACCCCTCCCCTGGGCCGCCCACTAGGTGTGGCTAACAGAGTCATTTGGATGCTGGCAGTCAAGAGAGACACATCTCCGTGTCCTCTGGACTTTGCTCTGACTCTCTGAGTGAGAATACCTGTAGACCCCCTGGAGAGATGGTGCCTCAATGTCTGTATAGACCCCATTGTTCCTGACTTAAGTATGTGTACTTAAAGGATTAACCTTGGTGGCCAGCTGGGGGTCCTTCTCCTGTTGCAAGATGTATGTGGCAATGTATCCAGCATGACTACCCCATACTATCATATACATATGTGTACATATTCCACACACTGTCAGTCTATTTAAGTACAAGCGTAAAAGCGCACCCCACATAAAACCACCTAATGTCCTCATAGTATATGGGATTGGGGCAGGGTTTCCACATCAATCCATCTCATGCATTATGATGACTTTTATTGATGGTGATGGGAACCCTGCTCATTTCCTTAGACAATAATCATAATAATATAACAGTATAACCGTATAACAGTATAACAGGGTGTCTGGGAGCCCCAAACCCCCAGTACGTCTCTTGTGTCAACAGCCTGTGACAGACATCTGTCCAAGTCCCAGATGACTGCCAATCACAAAATGGCCCCAGCATAGTTCACACCCAAATCCAATATGGCCACTGGCTGATTCATGACAGAAAGGATTTGTCCAAATGAATTCAGAACTCCAGAGAATAGCAAGAAGAGACAGGGAGACTTTCTGCAATGAGTGATGTAAAGAGATCGAAGTAGATAACAGAATGGGTAAATAAGGAGATCTTTTTTAAAAAATTGGGCATCTCAAAGGCACTTTTCCTGCCTAAGTGGCCGTGATAAGACAACAATGGTAGGAACTTAACAGAAGAAGATCATCTAAAGAAGAGGTGGCAGGAATATACTGAAGATATATGCAGAAAGGATTTTAACAGGAGTGATGACCTCAATAGTTTGTCCAATGAGCTGAAGCCAAACATCTTGGAGAGCAGAGTGAGATGGGCCCTAGGATGCCTTGCTGATAATGAGGCTGCAGGAGTTGATGGAATCCCAATTTAACTATTCTATATTCTACAAGATGATGCAGTGAAAGTGTTACTTGCCTTATGCCAACACATTTGGAAAACTCAACAATGGCTTAAATTATCGAACAGTTGCACTCATTTCATATTCCAGCAAGTTAATGCTTTAGATTCTACAAGCTCGGCTCCAACCATATATGGACCAAGAATTACCAGATGTGCAAGCCGGGTTCTGCAGAGGAAGAGGCACAAGAGAGCAAATTGCCAATATCCGATGGAGAATAGAGAAAGCAACAGAGTTCCAGTAAAACTTTTACTTCTCCTTCATATACTATTCTAAAGTCTTTGACTGTATGGATCACAACAACATATGACATGTTCTTAAAGAGGTGGGACCAGATCATCTCATCCTCCTCCTGAAGAAACTTTATGTGCATCAAGAAGCCATGGACAGAACCTAACACAGGACAACAGAATGGTTCAAGATCGGAAAAGGAGTGCAACAAGGTTTTATATTGTCACCTTATTTATTCAACGTCTTTGTAGTACATCATGCGTAAGGTGGGACCCGATGAATCCAAAGCTGGAATCAATAGTGCTGAAAGAAATATCAATAATCTCAGATATGTCGATGATACTACTTTGATGGCTGAAAGTGAGGAGGAACTAAAGGACCTAGTGAGGAGTCCAAAAGTTGGCCTGCTGCTCAACGTTAAAAAGACAAAAATCATGGCAAACAGCAATCTCAGTTCCTGGCAAATAGATGAGGAAGGAACTGAGGCAGTGACCAATTTTATTTTCCTGGGATCCAACATGTCTTTAGATGGTGACTGTAGTCGTGAAATTGAGATGTTTCCTTCTGGGGAGGCAAGCTTGGACAAGCTTGTAAACCGTAATGATATTAAACTATCAACAAAGGTCCGCATAGTTAGAACTATGGTATTTCCAGTAGTAACATACAGATGTGAGAGCTGGCCAATAAAGAAAGCTGAGTTCTGTGGAATTGATGGTTTTGATTGTGGTGTTGGACAAAACTAGTTCCAGTAAATCAGTACTTCAGGAAATCAAGACAAACTGTTCACTAGAAGGTATGATCATGAGACTGTAGCTCAAATATTTGGCCATATCATGAGAAATGCACCTGGCGTGTTGCCATCTGGTCACAGAGAGTATGACGCAACTGATCGACTAAACAACTGTGTGGCTAATGGCTTATGTGTGGCTTGGAGTGCTTCATAACGTTGGGAGAGGATTGTAAATGATGCATAACATTGCAGGTCTTTATTTTGGCCACAGACAAGCAGACTGTAATCCTAATTGGCACAATTAAGCAGCTAATTAAGTGCATATTTAAGTCTGTAGATTTCTTTGTCAGACAAGTATGAGTCGTACAGATATAATGCTGCTCACTGGCTGACGGGGGCAAACCCCAAGATCTGTTAAACATTTGAATATGTTTTTTTTTTTCTGCTGTGAGAGGATCATTTAATAAAAGAAAATATGTAGTGGCACATTATCAAATATTCTCTTTTCAGATGCAACCAAATAAAATGTGTTTAATGTCCATTTAATAGTTAACCGTGTGATACAGCACTGTAGTGAAGGAAAGGATCTGCTTTCATCCAGATAGGTATATACTGTGGTGGTGTTTCCTGATTTTCAGAAAATATTAGTATTCTGAGCAAATTGTGGAGGTGCCATTATACCCTTCCAAGTACCTCTTTGCTTCTGCCTCTCTAAGGCCCAAGGATTCTTGTGGGGTGGCAACCCCTCAGGGAAGCCCAAAGAGGGACAGGCAATCGGATGAGGCGTCATGATTTCACAATATAGAGACTGCACTGTAACTTTCAATTACTTTCTGCACTTCTTTAAGGCACTCTGTAGGATAAGTCAGACAAAGTAATATATCGTCCACAAAAATAATTGATTTATGTTCTACCTTATTCCAAATTACGCCACAAATTTCAGCCAGGGGTTCAATAGCAGAGATTACTGGCAGCCTTGCCTCGTCCCATTAGCATTTGTAAACACTCTAGACGCAAAACCGACCCCCTTCAACCGAGGCTGACGGATTTGAGTAAAGCTCTCCAATTGCCTTTTCCCCGAAATCGGCAAAGCCAAATTTTCTTAAAATGGAATGCATAAAGGACCAATTAAGTCGGTCAAACCCTTTCTCAGCGTCAAGGGACTGCAGGCAGGCAGATTAGATTTAGTACTCGCCTGCCGTTCTCAACCCGCTGTCTCCCCAGGATATACCCGGTCTGATCAGACTGGCCCTACAGTTTAATAACCCTATTCACTCTGATAGATGACATTTTTGCATACATTTTCAAATTGGTGTTAAGAAGGGCAATCGGCCTATAGGTGCTACATTCGGCTGCATCCTTATCCATTTTCGGGATAGTAATAATATTTGCTGACAAAGTTTCCCTAGGGGCAACCCCAGTGTCCTTTATTTAATTAAAAACAATTGACAAAGGTTTAACGATTACAGTGAGAGCAACCCTAAGAAAAATATTGCTTAAACCGCCAGGGCCCACTGCTGACTGGACTCTGGAGTTTTTAATTGCAGCCGAAATTTCTTCCAGGGAAATTGGTAAATTTAAAGACAATAAGTCCTATCTGAAATTTTAGGCAAATTTTAATTTTTCCAAAAATCCTTGCACCTTGGCATGAACAAATCCTTCTCCTTTGAGTTAGATAGTAAAAATTAGCTTTAGAGAAATTGTCCCATTTAGTGCTTGACACACTACAAATTGAATAGAAAACACAAGAGGGTAATTCAGAAACTTTAATAAAAACTGGACAGCGATGATTAAAAAGATTTAAAAAAAGGGGGAACTTAAAAACAAAAACACAAAGTCCTTTGTTAGCTGCTGCAATTCTTATTGCCAGATTTAAATAGTGTGAAATTGTCAGCTTAAAGTAACTTATAGAGGGGTTGTGGGGCACTATTTAAACCACAGCCACCTTGAAAAGCTAGTGGATACCAAATTTGCAAATGACCGCAATCTAAGGTATCCTATATGTAGAGTACCCACATAATAAACCCTTTTGTTGGTATATTATGTGTAATGAGACCTAACGTGGTCTATCACCGACCCTGTAAATAATGAGGTCGCCTGCATTTCGCAATAAGCGTGTAAAAATATATAGGTGCGTTTACCAATGGGGGGTATAGGTGGACTATTCTATTAAGACACACCAATGTGTGTAATTCTCCCCAAAATAATGTATCTATACTTTCTCCCCCCCCCATTGGTCCCTACATTTTCTCCACTAGTCTATTAAGTGGTATAGAGTTGGCAGTGGTTAGTGCTCTACCTATCTTCCGATTTGGGATACAAAGTGTCTTGGCATCTCCATTAACTGTGGAGATTAGCACTTCCTGGTTAGAGCGTGCGTCTGAAACGTGGTGATGTCAAGCTGCGCCTGCCTACCTTTTTTAATCGTCGCTGTCCAGTTTTCATTAAAGTTTATTTCTGAATTACCCACTTGTCTTTTCTATTCCTTTGAGTTAGACTCTAAATGGTCTAACTTTTTATAGTAATCGGTGAATGCTTCCGCTATACTTTTTGTAGTGGAAGATAAAATCGAACCATGCCTAATCACGTTTATCCGTTGATGTAGATTGTTCTTTTTTTAATTTTTTTGGCCAAGGACTTTCCTATGTTATTTCCTTCATGAAACATTTTGTTGTAGGCGAAACAAGCGCTTATCGGCTACCAGCTGATCAATATGCTTTATCTGTGCCTGCATACATTTAATCTCTTCCGTACAACCTAAATACTGGCTTTTTTTTTGTTTTCTACCTGTAGCAATGACAGTTTAAGATAAAGCGATCTCAGTGGAAGGCCTCTGTTTTTTTCTTCATGTTGTTACGGCTAATTAAATAGCCTCTAATTGAAGCTTTTAGAGAGTTCCATAGAGTAAAATTGGACTCTACCGAATTCTCATTAACTAATAAAAAAATCTCAATCTCTTGACATAACAGAAGTCTTTCGGTTTCCTCCTCCAAAAGCTGTTATTGATTTTGCACTGGGGTCTATAGCCACACAATGTCCCCTCCCGTATGTCTAATGAAATCGAGGTATGATCAGACCACACAATGGGGTTTATAACTATTTTGGAAATCTTCTCCAGTACTGCCAGATTAACCAGAACCAAGTAATTTCTCGAGTAAGCCTGATGCCTATGTGAGAAGTAGTCTCTTTCTTCCGGGTGGAGCACTCTCCAAGCATCATAAAGCCCAGACTCCACCAACATCCCACAGAGAACATCAGCCCACCTTTTAAGGCTAGCATCCGAACCTAGTGGATTAACCATAGATTGGTCTTGATCCGAATTTAACAAAGCGTTATAATCTCCACAAAGGATAGCCAATCCCTGTGAGAACCTTTTTAAACAAACCAAATACATGTTTCAAGTTGACTTGATTCTGATTTAGTCGCATATATATTTATAATTGTATACAAAATGAAACACCTCTAGCTTTTTTCTTAAAAGTGAAATTATAGCTAATAGGGAAATGATTATCATAAAATGAGGTGCCCAAACATGCTTCCAGTGTGTTTCCTGTAAGCAAACTATTGCTATTTTCTCTCTTATAACGATTTAAAAGTAGCGCGTCTCTTAGAAGCCGAGTTTAACCCCTGCACATTATAACAAATAAATTTGAGGGACATTAAAAACTAAAAGGAATACTAAATGATCCTGCCCAACCCAAACCCCGCCCAACCCAACTCCCAAATAACCACTGATCAGCAGTACATAATACAAACACAAAGACCACAAAACAAACCAATTCATATACCCTTTTTATTAACCAAGTATAATAGGGAATTTGGGGCCGCATAGCCCGCCACATCAACCCCCTAAGAAACTCGGGGAGGGGCCGATTATGCAGCACCAAAAAACCCCCCTGAAAAACAATTAAAAGGATGACTAGGCAGCAGTAATCTCCCAAGGAGTTTTATCCCAAGCAAAAAAATAAAAGAACATAGCACAGACACATTCTGCGGGCCGGAAAAAAATATAGAAGAAAGATTCAACGCTGACTTCCCCATTGCCTTCTACATAGCCATGTCCAGAGTCCACTCTTACTGGTATCGAGAACCCGACTACTAAACCGGCTAGTCATACCACAAAGACATTCCCTGAGGCATATACGAAACTGATAAAAAAAATAAAAAAAAAGAACAGATCCTAAACCGCCCCATCTACCAAATTCCATTAATTAATTAACTCTGTAACTTGGTCCGGATTTTCCATTACAATTTTTTTACCCATATAAGTGACGATTAATTTTGTAGGGAAACCCCAAGGATATAGCATCTGGTTCTCTCTCAACATTTTGGTTATCACTCTAAATTCCTCCCTCTTCTGTTTGTTATCTCCTGATAAGTCGGAGAAGATCTGAAGATGTTTATATGCCTGAGGGAACGTCCTTATCTGGTACGCGGACCTAGAGATTAGTTATTTTTGTGTAAAATGATGAATCTTCACAATAACATCTCTTGGAAAATCAAGTTTTTTTGTGTTTTTAGCAAGGGCGATTCGGTGAACCCTATCCAAGAGCTCTTCCATGGGCTTGTCTAATTGTCTAATCCCAGGAGAACTCCCTAACATAAGCCCCTAAATCTCTATATGAGATGTCCTCCATGGATTTAATAAGTGCATATAGTACTGTCATTGATTTAACATTAAAATAATGTATATGTGTTAGACGTACTTGGATAATATAAAGTTAATGCAGCCATGTGTAGTAAAAAAAATGATCCATGTTCCCCAGGAAATATTATTAAAGCTTAAAGAATATATGTATGCCAAGATCTGGTACTATTACAGAGTTCAGGGTAATTTTCCCATTATAAAATGTTGTGTGATGACCTGGACTGTAAGGGGTTAACTCATGGAATGTATAGCTACAGAGTCATAAAGCCATAAAACTGAATTGGGAGTTTGGGGGTAAGGATAGTTCCTTAAATACGGAGAGCTGTGGCCTCTTTGATGTATATACCTGAGTCCCCTCAAATTTCCTTAAAGGAAATTTTGAAGGACACATGTACTTGTCATAGATATTTCTTTTAAAACTATTGGAAGGTTTGCTAACTTAAACCTTGTGATATATTTTTTATTTAGGACTGACATTACTACTGCTTTATTTTAAATGAAAAACCATTCTTAAACAAGAACCATTGAACATATACTACAGGACATCCAAATTTACATTTGAAAGAAGTAATTGGAGAATACATTTTGATAAGCTTTTGTATAATTGAGTTTATTTTCTCAGTTAAAGCCAATACATGAGTTGTCAAAAATGTATTTTTAACGCCACAATGTGAACCCATTTGTCGGCATATTTATCAACTTTATTTTGTTTTATGTGCAAGCTGTTTTACATAAGAACATGTGCACTTGAAACTTTAATCATTTTATAGTCTCAATGGATTCCCCTTATTTTTTCATGGATTCTGAATGCCTCTGATAGAGGAGAATCAGTAGTGTATGAAAAAAAAAAATTGTGGAAAAAATACCAAAATAAACATTATTAAACTTATCTTTATGTTTGCTAAATCTCTTAAGTTTGCAAGCAGTTAACACCCTTGATATCCCTGCTAAAATTGGCATAAGAAGGGTAGGGGAAAGACAGCGCACCACCTCCTAGTGCAACATGAGTGTATAATAATCACGTCAAAACATCAGTCAAATAGTGTTTCACTCGCATGTGGTAACCCCAAAGTTATGAGTTATCTGTATGGTTTAAAAAGGGTAGCTCTGGAAGTACCCGATGTCCAATCCTTAGATCTCCATCCCAGGCTCAGGATACTATCCAGATAGTTTTGTAGCAGGTACAGTTGGATCACCAATGCTATTTGGTACACTGTTATATAGTGTCTACAGAACAAAATATGATTCCAACTCCTTATGTCTACTAGAGGGGACAATTGAAACACACTAGTACAAACAATAGTGTGTTTATCATGTGTTTATTGCACCATATAATCCTCAATACATGCCATATATGGCCAATAGGATTAGGCACAATGAAAATGAATAAAATCAATAAACTAAAAACATAAAAAAATATCAAACATGTTTCGCCCAAAGGCTTCCTCAGTGATATAAAAACATAAACAGTGTATAAGTACTGCTCATATCAGCACTTACCAACATCAAAATTAGCATAAAATGAATTATTCATTTTGGCCAAGTACAGGCAGCGAATATCTGTGATAGCAGTTTGTTCAGGAAGGAATCATGGGATATGCAGTCCTTCACAAGGGGGAGTCCGGCATTGTTCTGTAGATCTGTGCATTGTGCTGCTGTTGGCTTAAAGGTTAGTAAACTCCAGTGATGGACTCTCTTACCCTCGGTTCTCTTTACTCGCTTGCAGTTCCCTATGCTGCTGTCTCTATTTTACTACATGGTGAGAAGCGCTTGTATTATCAGATCATTATAATAAATACTAAATGTAATTGTGATAAGAACCCATGCAGCAGGTCAAATACAAAAATATTCTGTGCAGTATAAAAATATTAAGAGTCGGCCGCCCCTTCTTAATATTATAAGG
Organism: Discoglossus pictus; assembly: GCA_027410445.1. Taxonomy (NCBI): domain Eukaryota; kingdom Metazoa; phylum Chordata; class Amphibia; order Anura; family Alytidae; genus Discoglossus; species Discoglossus pictus. Next base: position 417,610,135 of record CM050164.1, on the reverse strand, counting down.
TATTTGCAGCGTTCAATGGGATTTCATTACGATTTTAACATTTTAATTTAGGTTCTGTTTGAGGAGTAGATAATTTTATTAAGACTAAATTGTATTACTAATCCTCTGAATGTAATTTAATAACCAAAAGTGTACTAATGTTGATATCTATTATAGCCAAAAAGATTTACACTAGTTATTCAGTAGATTATATGATTCATCTCACTATTAGAATCGAACAACATACAATTTTTTATTCATGTGAGCTGTCTCTTTGAGAATAAATTAAGGTTTATTATTATGTTCACAAAAGATGATGCTTATATATAGTATGTCTGGTTTTCAATGTAATTTACATGATGCAATAATTCTAAGTTATGGTTGGGAATGCAGGCGACTTTACTGTATTAAAGGGATTTCTTAGATATCATTATAGTTGGGAGATGTTGATATGTACATCCTAATTTGTGGACCACAGATAGCGAGTTCTGTAGTTCTTATACTGGTTAATTGGTGCAATGGAATATGAATTTTGGAATAACTGAAGCATTACAATCATCAAAAATGGTTATTCAGTTATTTACACAGTTTATGTTCGAAGTGGGCATGTGGTAGATTAAATCCTCTGCATGTGCAATGTCCGTTCAGTTTTTTTCTTCCATATTTCTCTGTGCTGTTATTGCTAAACATATCTGTTCTATATTTTATGGTTTGTGCTGTATCAGCAGTAACATTGAAAGCATCTGAATAAATGCTGTAGAACTGGTCAAGTTAGATTAGATGGAGAAATCTGTGTTTGGCTTTGTTGCAAGACCAACAGTTGAGTACAGCCCAAAGTGTTTTAGAACATGCATCAGGATCCAATTTTTGTGAGTCCAGATTTATTTAAAAGAAGTGCAAAAACACGATCACAAAGTTTATGTGTGTGTGTATATGGATATATAGAGAGATCATTTTTTTTTTCTTTTTCTTTTTTTCTTGCCGGTAGAAAGTGCCACTCCGTAGACAGACAGCCTATCTGGTAGGTCTGTAGGAATAGGCGCTTCTTTGGAGTTCTAGATATCTAAATTATGTAGAAAAATAAGTGCCTTCAACGGAAACTAATGTAAAAGTCATACATTTGGAAAAGAACATGCCTTCTTGAAAAATTGCACACAGAATCTGCTGTGAAAAGAAACTGGTACCCCACATTAAAATGATTATAACATTTAAAACTTCAACTTTTTGGTTTCTAAAAGCACTTTGTCCATTATCATGCTTAGTTATTCAAAAGACAAAATAGAAGAAAATAACCACAAAGGTTCTTTAAACTAAAAGCCTAAAGTATACTAACCACATCGTGGTTCTAAACTATTATGAAGCTAGGGACTATGTGGCTAACATCTGAAATGTCTCTCTACTACATTTGAGATCCAAACCATTATTAACAGACCAGATCTTCAATAATCTAATTACTACTATATCAGTAACACCCCATTAATGCTTCTTTCTTCACCTATTCCTTATTTCCCTTTCCTTTTGAGTTGTGACAGATAAGGTCTTTGGGACTGGCACTAGTTTTTGTGTTGGCTGCTGAGAACCACAGCTTTTAAGAAGTTTCTGATAGCCATACAATTTACTAAAAAAACAAACCAAAAATGTTTTTAGACATAGAGGGTCACTTAATGTGAATATATTTAAATATAAAATGTGTTGTTTCTGATGTGAACAAAGATTAATGTATTGATTAGTATTAATGGAGTAGCCCAATTTGCCTATGGAGACACTGTGACTCTCGTTCATGAGGACAACCCCTAAATCAATTGCTCTTATTTCAAAGAACAACAATTTCTCAAATCAATTGACTTCTACACAATGTTACAAGTGCAGGTCCTCATCTCCTCCTGCGCAAGTTTATATGTACAGGATGATATCTGGTCTTATGTTTACTGTGTTCAAATATGTATGAGTTGCTTGTTGGATTGGATTTGTATTTCTGCATAACTTATTTGTTTTATCTTTTGAAGCTAAATGAATAGTAGCAAACCTACTTGGGTGTTGTCCGTTCTCAGAATGAGCTCCTTTATTTGTTTATTTTTGCTCACCTTATGGGTGATGGGGGACTCCAGATGGGGACTTCTTGCTCCCTGTGATTTAGGGAGTTTAGCTACACCCTACTGACTAGGCCCAAGAGAGGCCAAAACATACGTCTGTGGTTTGCGGTTTCTTCTGTTCTGGGTAGAATTGCCTGGTATTACGGGGCTGGGTCACTCTTGAGTGAGACCAGCCGGATATTTCTCCCTGTGAAGCTAAAAAGAGGTAGGTGACTTTCAGAGTAGGTGACCAGGCCTATAATGCAATCCTACTTAGGTGTTGTTTGTTCTTAGCGTCTCTGACTCTGCTTTTGTAATTTGCCAATTGTACCCAGTCCATTTTTTATTATACTTCTGTACATAACTCTTTGTAAAATACTGGTGCTTTATAAATATAAAGATTAATAATAATGAATTGACAAGTTCCATCTGAACTCATTTTCTCCAAAAATAAGTTTGTTGTTTGATTGTGATATGAAGTAATAATGAACTGCAATGCACTCCAAGTAAGTAGTTTATATATCTAGCCAGATGTATGAGATATATGTTCTTCCCCGTCAGTACTACTTGGGTATGTATTGTGGGCGTTTGCTATATTATCTGGCAGAAACATAATAATCTTCTAACGCTTATCATTTTCTTTTCCTGTAATATCCTAGGCAACAAAAACTAAGAACTTCACAACCTTTAGATATTTGTATGTATATTGTTTTAGCTTTAGATACGGACTAGCACCAGCATAAAGTAGGAGGCTGTGTGTTGATATGGCTGGGGGGGGGATGCTTCAGTTATTTCACATTGATATTTCAAGGGAAAATAGATAAGTTACTGCAGGATTGATTTAATTTTATTTAAAAAGCTGTTTCTTGTAGCTACTTTCTCACAAAGTGTGAATATTGAGTTTTGCATCAATCTGAATGGTATAAATTCCCATTGTACAGATGGAAACTTCCTCTCTCTTTTGAAAGTCTCCTCCCATCTCAGGAATAAGATTGCCAGAAACTAACATGGTAAATTCCACAGCAGCATAATTGCATGTGATAGTAATAAATGACAGGCTGAATTTTTCTTTTAGAGTGACATTTTAAATGTATGACCATTAATGCACTACAGTGGGACTTCTATTTGGGGCAAGACAGTCTGGTTTTCTGTTTTTTGTAACTGAATTTCCAAAGTATCCGCTGATTGAGGGAGTTATTATAGGATTGTATCCGGCTCCTAGATGTATTTTCTAAAGCTACTGTAGTAAAAAAAAATGATATCATGCATTTAAAAGAGCATGTTTTATCCATTATAAATTGCATACAGAAAAATATTACTTTAAATGTCAACACCAAATTACATAACTAATAAATCGAAGCAGTTTGAAATAAAAACTCAAGCTTGTGAATGTACAATAGATTCCCAAACCTCTGAAAGTCGATTCTCACTCTTATAGAAAATGTACCTAGTCCTTTATGGTCCTGATCCAACATGGACTTATGAGGCTGAGCAATAGTCCAGGATTTCCGTACCTTTCAGCTTGAGCACAGCTGGTTCAACCAGAACCAGAACCAATGAAATGTAAATAACTTACATGTAGTAAAGCAGTGTGATAAATAAGTTATTTTACTCTTTGGACATGTTAGTTTTACACATTTGAATAAAAGGTCTGAGATTTTTTGCTTATTTTATTTTTTTTTTATTTTTTTTATTTTGTCCTTTTGATAAATAAAAAAAATTATGATCCGAAGACAAAAGAAAAATTGAACAAGTAACAGTTTTATTATAAACTGATAACTAAAACAAACTTCATTCTGTAGGTAGTTTGTTTCTCGATGGCACATGGTGGGATGGTCTTGCCACCCCAGATTATTATATTAATGAGTAGTAATAGGACAACTTCTTCTAGATGATTTCAGACCCTGAACGTTGATCACTTGATGAAGGTGTTATCGCTCTCTAGCTGAGGACCACAAAGATAAGTGAATACTGGGAATGACAGTTTTGTAATTAGACTCCAAAGCTGCTTGGTCGTATGTATCACCTACGGGTTCTGATACACTGTTTAATGTTTATTTCAGAACATTTGCATCAAAAGAAGATCGGTCTGTCATCTGGATTCTTTGATGATAAGGCCTTTTAAGCCCTGCAAAACAAATCAATCTTTTTGAATGTGCAAGGTCTCACTCATCTTTGCATCTTATTTTTAACCATTTTAGGCACATTGCTTTTAAAGTAATCTGTATTTTTCTGTGAATAATTATGCTTCTTCTGAAGAAAGTAAATGTATAAAGGCTCATAAACAATTTAGTATTTATCTGTTTGATCTGCTTATGAAAAAAAAAACATTTTTGAGATCTAGGGATAAGCATTCATAAATAAATAAAAAAATGTTGCTTTAGATCAGTAATTTAGGTTTAAGGGAATTAATGGCTATTTCCAGTTTCCACTAAAACGATCAAAACCCTAACTGCTGCTGAACTGATATTTATAGAGAGAATAATTGTTCTTTATTTTACAGATTCAATACTTTCAGTCTCAGGCATAAACATATATTATTAGTACTGCCTAGAATGTATACACAAGATAACGGAGTATCTAAACTTAATAAAATACAGTTTGCATAGCTAATGCTACTAAACTTATTATCATATGCTAAAGGTATATTATCTAATAGTGTCCAAAAAGTCATATTCAGAAATTTGTCATGCTCAGACCTCTGTTTCCCTTATCTTCCACACATGCACTCAAATGTCCACAGTCATTGGAGATACTTTTCTTCCAACACAGTGAAATATTGTCTAGTCTGTTCTTCAAGGGGGTCCAGGATAGGTTGGGATTTGGTACTTTCTCCCCTGTGACCTGGGTTTGATTCCAGTCAGCGATCCAAGAGGTCACGCCAACTTGAAGCCATGTAGAGTTGGACCTGGTCAGTACTGCCATTATAGACCGCCTAGGAATACCAGGAAGTGTATGCTTTGGACCACTGGAGAAGGAACTGGCCACCCACTCTAGTATCTCTGCCATGAATACCAAGTGCATCAGCATGGTATGTCACAGTCCATGAGGACACCATTGAAAGACGCAAACATACACACTGTTACTCCAAGATGTCTCTCTCACCATTATGCGATCTACCAATAAATCCCAATTTACATTTTTGTCGCTACTTTGTTAGGGTGCTTTTAAAGTAAAATATTTTGGAGTAGAAGGTCGGATGATTGCACCAACCTATTGCTGAAATATAATTAGGGTTAAGGTTTTGTTTCTGCTTAGGGCAGAAGACCTATATTCTTGGTGAGTTAAACTTTGAAACCTAGTCACAGAAATATCCAAAAAAGTTGAACGGATTTGTGATAGGGTAGGAAAGTCCGATTTATCATTCTCCACATTTCTTTTGTAGAAAGAATAAGAGTTATAAAATAAGAACAGATGGACAATGCAGATAAGATCACACATTTGTTACTGGAAAGTTTCATAATGTTCTCTCTCAAGCAATGAGCATGCTCACAATTATATATGTGATACAGAACGTTATTTTAAAGTATATTTATTCTCTTCTGAGAAGAAATGTCACTGTTGTAGAGAGAGTCTGAATCATATTCAAACCTGTCTGTGATCTTCAAGTAGGATGAAAGTTTCAAGTCAATCCTAGATCCCTAGAGGTTACGTCCTGAAAATTTCACATCTCAATCTGTATTCTGTGAAGGTCATAGCATATTTTATTCTACAAAATATAAAAGCATAAAAATCCTATTTACATATTACTCTTTAGTATTCTTCATTGTCTGAAAGTCTTTTCTTTTTCAAGCAGTGCCCTTTGGTGTCACCACATCACTGAGGGTAATCACAAAGATGATGGCAGATTTTCCAGCATTTACACATAAACATGCAAATGCACATTCAAGTTTTTCTCTGTCCGCGGTTAGCACGTGTTATTTGGCATGTAAGCACCTGTTGTCACTCTTACTTTGTTGTACTCATTACAAACATTTATTTTGTACTAGCCGATTACCCGTCAAAAAATTACGGTCATAAAATTGTAAGGCAGGTAATGCTGTTTGCCACACAATGTAAGTGTTTTGGTCCTCGGAGTACCTTCGGCGCTCATTGCGAGCGAATTGCCCATCAAAAAATGACGGCAATGAAATTGTAAGTGAGCGAATGCGGTTTGGTGTATAATAATAAAATAAATAATACATTAATAAATTGATATACTTTACCTATTTTCAAGTAATATATGCAGGAAGCATTGTGTTGAAGAGCTGGCAATCTGTTTTGATGTTGCTGCAGCATTAGTGGTGTGGAGCTGCTGTGTAAGCGTGATGAATGCGTGTAGTGTAATGTGCGTGAGCAAGACAAAACAGTTAGCGTAGCTGTGTACTTCCGCATTGTAGAAGTTATTGTTTTAAAATGGCGGCTAATGTGTGGTATGCAGCTGTGGCGGAATATCCGTAGCTGTTTTGTGGTGTTTTGCGTGTTTCTTGTGGTGTTTTGCGTGTTTAGAGTGCTGTAGCCTTGTTTCTTTTTGTTCGGCGACCATTTTTTCTCTCACTTAGATAACTTTTTAGTGTCTAAACTCTTTTATTTTGAGGTAAATTAAGGTGTAACTTCATTTTTTGAGGTCCTGGATGCTCCCTCTTGCTGTAGGTAAGCTTTTTATGTATGTGTTGTGTGTCTTTATTGTGTTTTTAATTTTTTCATGTCCGCGTGTTGCGGATGATTTTTGCGAGGTCGTAATCGGTCCTAACGTGTCTCATACTTTTTTGCGAGGGCCGCAGTTGCTGGCAAGGAGCGCCTTTGGCGTTCCATGCCAGCAACTGAGGCCCTCACTTCGCGGGGGGCGCAGGCTCGCTGTGCGAGCCCGCAAGTGTTAGCAACAGCTCGCATGCTCACAACTATATATGTGATACAGAACATTATTTTAAAGGCACCCTGAAGTCACTGTATGTTCTCTACACCATCAAATGGAGTGGAAAAGTATGTGTAAAAAGTCCTTTCTTTTTTTAAATTGCTGCTAAATTAACGGAGCTATGAGCTTTTGAAGTTAGTGGTTCTGAGGTGTTTCTGTTTTTCCCCTGCTATGATATAATGATCTAAATTAACTAATGTTACTAATTAGAATCTGGTGTGTAGGTTGTAAAACATTTTTTTACCTTGCTAGTATTTGTTCTTTGTTAGATGTTTTGTTCTTTTTAACATACTAGATAATATGGTAAATGTAGTTTCCTAAGAAGGTGGTGCCTATGGTTCAATTAATCTATTTGCTGCTGTTTTTTTGTTTTGTTTTTTATTATATTTAAATATATCACATTTATATCACAAGTAAGTACTTTCATATATGTAATTGAACATTTTGCTTTGTTGTATCATTTTAGTCTGAAATAACAATGCATAGACATACAAATTTTTTTGTTATTTTTAAAAGCATTTTATTGTGCAGTTGGTACTGATATAGAAGGATTCATTTGTTTAATAGTTTATTGAACCCAATGGACAGACACGCTATTTTGTAAACACAGTTGTGTCTGTCTTTTATATATAAACTAGCGAATTGCCCGACAAATGACGGCAATGAAATTGTAAGGTAGCTAATGCTGTTTGGTGTATAATGATGAAATATATAATACATTAATAAATGAATATACTTTACCTATTTTGAAGCATTGTGTTGAAGAGCTGACAATCTGTTTTGAGCATTAGTGGTGTGGAGCTGCTGTGTAAGCGTGATGAATGTGTGCAGTGTAATAGTGTGCGTGCGCGAGACCAAACCGTTAGCGTAGCTGTGTACTTCCGCATTGTTCTAAAATGTCTTTTGGTGTTTTGCGTGTTTCTTGTGGTGTTTTGCGTGTTTAGAGTGCTGTAGTCTCTTTTTCGTTTTGTTCGTCGGCCATTTTTTCTCTCGCTTAGAGAATTTTGGAGTGTCTAAACTCTTTTATTTTGAGTTAAATTAAGGTGTAACTTCATTTTTTGAGGTCCTGGATGCTGCTTCTTGCTGTAGTTAAGCTTTTTATGTATGTGTTGTGTGTATTTATTGTGTTTTTCATTATTTCCTGTCCACGGGTTGCGGGCGATTTTTGAGAGGTTGTAATGAGTGGTAACGTGTCTTGTATGTTGTTTGCGTTACAACATAAAGTTTGCGAGGGTTGCAGTTGCTGGCAAGGAGCAGCGTTAGCAACAACTCGTATGCTCACAACTATATATGTGATGCCAATTTTTTTATAATAAAACCGCACAAAGAAAGAGATCTCCGTAAGTTAACATATTTATGTGCAGGTAAACTGTATATATGAACCAAATAATTAGAAATTGATATATAATGATATTTAGTGAAATTAATTATTATTAAAATAAATCCAGATTAATCACATAGAAAATCATATCCTTCAGTCATAGTTTCAGGTCTTTTTGATACTGGAGAGGGATTGGGTTTTAGGGCGATTGATATTGGTCATTCGGTCAGCAAGCCCGATGTAGCCTTTACACTCACTAGTCATTCATTCACACCACTGGATCTGTCAGCCATACATTGTATAATAAGAGGGTCTGGTTATCTCTGTGTACAAAGTACTTGCTGGCACCTCCTAACATTACTTACTAGGAAACTACCCGTCAAAAATGGTGGGAGTAAAATTGTAAGGCTAGCAATGCTGTTTGCCACAACAACAAATTAATTAATATTTAATCCGCATATTGCAGATCAGAAGAGATCTTAAAAGGTTGAACTTGATGGACTAAAAGTCTTTTTTCAACCTTAATTACTATGTAACTATGTAATTATGTTACTGCGTTGGTGTAAATGTTACTGTTGCGGAGGAAGTGTTACTGGTTTTCCGTAAGTGTTACGGGTTTGGGGCTGTTTTTTGAGAGCTTCGACTTGTTTTCATCCTTTTGCGTTTTTCGTCTGCTATTTTGCCAATTTTTTTTTATCGCTTGGGCGATTTTCGATTGTGAAAAAACTGCAAATATGCCTCAAATTAAGTTAAAACATTAGTCACAGGCTCCCAGGCTCTCCCCTGTGCTGTGTGTCTAAGTTAATTTGCGGCATATTTGTTGTTTTTTCCAACTTTTTACTGTTCAGTGATTCGACCGTTAAAGTAATTTTTGCGAGGCCCACAGTCCATAAACGTGCCTGTGGTCCTAAGTCCTATGGGCCTTAATTTTGCGTCCCTCACGAAGTCCTGCGCGGTTGACGCGTCTCCTCGCAGCCTGTCCTACGAGGTCGATGGCTTGCTTAGCGAGGCTTGCAGCATAAGTCCTGCGTGTTTCAACTGGTCATGAGGCTCGCAGTCGCCTCCTTGTAATGAGCGCCTATGGCACAAAACCCATTCACCGCGCCCTTCACAGCGAGGGCCAACGCTGCTCATAGCACACAAGCTACATCAGGAGACAGCCTTGCAATAAGCGCAAAAAGCAGATCAGCGCCGACCTTACAATGACAGCAAAATCAGCTCTGATTTAAAAAAAAAAAAAAAAAAAAAAAATACAACCAAGAGCCTCGCAATGAGCGCAGAAGGTGCTCAGCGCGAGGCTCGCAATGAGCGCTGAAGGTTCTCAGACCACCGAAAATGTTTGTCTGTGCCAAACAGCATTACCTGCCTTACATTTTTATTGCCCCGTCATTTTTGACGGGCAAGTCGCTAGTATATTTATAATTTTCATTATTATTATTTTTATTTTTACATTTAGGGGAGAGACTAATACGACTAAACTAAGATGATTGCAAAAATAAATCAATTCAGCAGCAATGTAAAAAAAAAAAAAAAACATTTTCCAGCAATCTAAAAAGAAATGAAGTTGAGTGAAAAATTAACCTTCCATTATTTTTTTTTACCTCAAAATATCATAGTTCTTTATTACATCTGCCTTTGTGAGACATATTTTATCAGAACAGGCTCCATATGCGTGATGGCCTTTTTCTTTTTATAGTGTTTGGTATGGAGGTAAGGTCATGGATTAAATGACAATACGTGTTAATTGAAAACTGAAGCCGTTGACACTTGATAAATCAATCGTTAATGCAGAAATATCTTGTATTGAACTTTTTAATCTTGAGAATCAAAGTCATGCTACAAGCTGTTTTCATGTAACCAGTCGCTTGAAAGCAACTGGTCTGTAAGAATATTTTTTTCTCCTTTGTTTGTCCTTTCGCTTTATTTATTGTGATAGTTTACATTTTGATTGTAAAATGTTTAAGATCTCTAATGATGATAATTATATTTTTATTCATTTATAGAAGAAATTAATTTAATTTCTTTGTAACTGAAATTCTCTCTTTTAAATGCTAAAATTGATTTTATGAAGACATTGATTGCCTAAAATAAGAATTTTTTATTTTATCTATTTGTTCAGAATGTACTCGTGTTTTTAATATGATTGTAAACATTTTTCAAATAAAATAAATAAAAATAAAAAATGAAAATAAAGAAATAATATTTTTCACTATCTTTGGCCAAGAAACACAATAGTGTTTGTCGTCAGTGATTTTTTTTTTTTAATTTTAGTAACCACTTAATTAGCTAACTTTTGTTGTTTGAGATATCCAATGATCTGTTGTATTATTTCCTTATCTTAAAGGGTCACCCCACGAGGTATTTTGAGTAACATTACAAACTAGCTATACATTGGCTGTTGTTCTCTACAGTAAATAATTTATGAATTATTTACAATGTATTTTATGGCTCAGAAAACTTGATAAGGGTGGAACGGGGGTGTAACTGCCACATAACATTGCAGGTCTTTATTTTGACCACTACACAGGCAAACACACAGGTTATAATTCTAATTATGTAATGGATTACAAAAGCAAAGCCAATGTAGGTAAAGCCATTTGATCAGGAAATATGTTTTTTTTTACTTGTTTAAGACATTCAAATGTGAACACAAAAGTACTATTTATTTACTGTACGGTGGAGGGCTTTTATCGCTTTTTTGCCCACCATATATTAAATGATTGTTGTGGTGAACTACCTACTCAAAATATCCAGTATGTAAGCTAAGGGACCGGCCCCACGCTGATGATAGGCAGTAATCTTGAAACGGCTGTACATGGGTGTGATTCCTAGCCTGAGTATAATCCAATCCTAGCTTTGCTCAAAGCTGTTTTATACAGCGGGCATATGCTTAAGGGAAGCCATGTAATAAGGTACAGAAACTATTGTGCTCGCTCTTTTAATTCAAACAAACCAAACATATAAACAAAAAGCCCTGGGAACCCGTTCTTAAGTACAGAAGTCTGTAAGTCGTCTGTAACCCGAGGACCTCCGGTATGGTAGTGCACTATTGACTTCTAAAAAGTGTTTAGACTCTTGTCTGCTACTCTCTTATGCAATTGCATTCATTTTAATACTGTAATTATTTTGTTATACTATTAAAGCTCACAGACAATTGTTTTCCAACCCTAATATAGACCATGTTACCATTTTGTTCCGATAAGTGGAGCATATGCAATACAGATGTGCAGTAGACCTTCTGGCCTGAATCACTACCTACCACCTTCCAGTATGTTATAACTATTTCTCTCCTCCCATTCCAAAGCTGGGCCACTACAGTTGCGATCTTTCTGTACTCTGACATATAATGGTTCTCTTTGGGTTGTGTGTACTTATAACCAATCCATCTTCTGAATTCGTAGTGTATAAAAAACATAGGAAATTAACTTTTTCTCTGTGAACAAATCAAAATAACCATATCACCCGCATAACCGTGTCAGTCAGTTGATTTGCATTGTGGACTTCTCCGCTTGCAGTCCTTACATAGAAGAATGGAGTTTATTGCTTTTTAAACAAGATTCACAGTCCTGATAGTGCTGACAATATTTGTACGGGATGCTTTTCCTGCTGTAGAGACGCATCTTTCACTACACTGCTGTTGGCAGGGGAATCAAATCATGTACCAGAGATGATGATCTGCAATTTATGAGTTAGGGAACTGGATACGAATCTCTTGTATTCCTAGATGTGTAATGTAGGGGATTCAAGAAATTGCATTTTATACATTGCTGATGGTTGAATTTAACAGCTCGGTGGTTTACCAAGAGAACAGGGAGACGGTTACTTCCCATTTTTCTTAATATTGTACAAGCTTTACATTTTATGAAAAAAAAGTGTGTTTTGCAAAATGTCGTAGACCGTTTTGGAAGTTCCACAATGTTTTTAATACGTTTTCTCCATTAATAAAAATACTTGTGTAATTCTTTACTTAATGCATTCGCATACCTGTTGTTGTTGTTGTTGTTGTTTCGACTATCTGTGACCCTATAGAGCACAGCGTGCAAAGCAAAATGTTTATATCTCTCGCTGCTTTTATCCATAACGTTTTCTTGATACTGGAGTGGGCTGCCAGTTCTTTCTCTAGTGGACTGAGATTTGTCTGACCTTCTTGACCCTACATGATTTAGCTCATAGCTTCATTGAAGTAGGCAACCCCTTCACCATGAAAAGGAAGTGATCCAGAAAGTGGTTAATACCTAGACAATCATATTTTGAGTGTGTGCACAATAAGCTGTTATGCAGCATAATGGACAATGCTAAGTAACATAATATATAGATAAATAGTATCTATGATACCCAGCAGCTATGATGATCCTAGAGAAATGTTTAGAGACTGTTTTACTTTGTGTGCAGTCCATGGTTCATTATCATAGCATTTGATAAGCCACGGCCTCTAGTATAACACTGGCATAAAAATATCCCTGATCTCTTTGTTTTTTTTGCCTTTCATGTTTTTTTTGAGATTCTGCACTTAATAATTAAGTAGTTTGTTTTAGAAATTAAAAAAGTACTGTAACCTATCAACTATAATATACAATTATGCAATTAGTGCACAAAGCCATTGTTGTCTTTGTCCAATTGGCAAAGATATTGCATGCAATAAGGTTTAATTTGCTTCTAATGTTAGTTCAAAAGAGAGAATTGACTTTTTTCTATATACAAATTTCCTTTCTAGTGACAAACCAAGTAGCCCATAATGTTTGTACCCTGTTGATTTGCTATCATATGCAATTATGCCTTAAGTAAATACTGTGCCAATTATGAAATCTTTTATCTTTTTTTATAAAGATTTTAGTGAAATATATGACACGTTTTAGGCATACTTGCTTTATTGTGCCAATCATATTACTCTGCTAACAATAGTATAATACCAAAATAGAGGCGCTCAATCAGAGAACTAACTAACCTAAGTAGGTCAGTTCTATGGACATGATAACCCACTCTGAAAGCAACCTCTTTTAGCTCACTTGTGTCCTTCACAGGGAGAAATATCTTGTAGCATATGTCTGGTGGCACTCGCTAGAGTGGTCCAGCCCCAAAATACCAGGCAATTCTACCCTGAACAGGAGAAACAGAAAACTCCAGATGTACATTTCGGCCTTCATTGGGCCTCGTCAGTGAGGTGCAGCTGGTATCTCCCTAAGGCTCAGTGAGCAAGGGGTCTACGTCTAGAGTACCCCATCACCCTTAGGGAGACTAATCCCTAAGGGTCATTTGAATAAACATAATACCAAAATAGAGGCACTCAATCAGAGAACAAACTAACCTTAATAGGTTAGTTCTATGGACATGATAACCCACTCTGAGAGCAACCTCTTTTAGCTCACTTGTGCCCTTCATAGTATATACTTAAGTGATGTTACTGGGGGCAGAGCCATCCGCACAGCTGGATAGGGCCTACTTGACAACATGACAGGGGGAGCCTTCAATTGGTTGTGATCCATCCTCCTTAAACTTATTAAACAAATAAAGTGTAATATATTACTGTACAGCACCCAAAACTATTCCATTAATAAAAACTAATTATGCTTGCACAAGTCATATGTAAATGACTGGGTTCAAAACTGTATGTATACACGCACGCTGTTTGTGGGTGTATTCAAAGATACCCATGTTTGTAAGTGTCTAATATCTATTTATTTAAAATATTTACCATCTTTATAATTTTGCTCTACCTTTCTCTTTGTTTTGTTTTTTTAACATAAATTCTGCATGTGCCTAAGATAAATGTTGACGTAATAACATTTTATTTCATTAGTTTTGATTTGGGGAACTTAGTTTAATTTAAAACTAGGTTTCATGAAAAAGGAAATTATTTAGGTATGACAGACTATATTGAACTCACACCTCTGTTCATAATCTAATAAACTGGCCTCCTTTTTTGAGAATGTGTCCATCCATAATCTCCTTCCAAGTCACTTTCTTGTCTAGAGCTGCTTTGTGCTCCATATATAACTCTCAAAATCTCATTAGCAGGTTGTCATGCAGCAGCTTTGTGTAAACCTCTTTTTTTTTAGTAACATTACCACATGTCTGTAAATAGTTATTTTCTGCACTACAGGATGCCAGTGGGAAACTGTTCAGAGAAACAAAGCGGCAAAGTCACATTCTGGGAGGCTTCAATGTAGATAATGCAGATATTCTTTGGTTTTGTTTGGTGTTTTTTGTTGTTTTTTTGTTTTGTTTTTTAGACATTCATACTAAAATTTAATTATACATTTCATACTTGTAGTGTGCATAAAGAGCTGTCTATTCATCCTTACGTAACAATATTTTGTCTCTTTATTTTGTATGGCTCAATTATTGCGTTATTTTTTATATGAATGCTTTAGAATATGTCTCTATTCTGTGGAAATGTTACCTGCAGAGGGCCAGTAACATAGATTAAAAATCATCATGGGTCATGGGCCTATAAAAAAAAGAAAGAAAAAAAAAGCCTCAGCAGCAGGTAACAATGACTGCACAATAGGAAGAATGTGTTTACTTTGCTTAGTCAAAACTTACTGAGGGTACTTCGGATCAGCGGGGAGTCATGTCTAGTCCCCTGGACCTTGTGTTCATCACCCTTACTCATATGTTATAAAACTTGTAAGTCTACTCACTGTACATTCCATTTAACCATGTTCATCAAAAACACCCAATGTAGGCCGTTTAATGTGTAGTTCACCAAGGGCTATATGACACTGTTATGGGCATGTTGAGAGCTCTTGATACTATTATTTAGTTAGTTTGTATTACAGACTTTATTTTAACCATTCACTGTAGTTAAATTAACATCAATATCAAACCAGAGGTGTAGGAGAACTAACCCACATGTTAAAGGACCAATGTTGTCATATATTTAAAATACCCTGAACCCCATAAGCAACCCTGTATTTGGGACTCCAACACACTGGGTTGCTAATAGTAAAGGCTATTACAATGGACATGAGACTTGTTTTAAGGACTGTGACATGTTGTTTTTATGTGTAATTTAATGTGGGCCACAATATTGCATGTTGGAGTTACCATGTGATGAGATATTATGATATATTTGGTCCAGGAATGCAATTCCCAGATGTTACTCTACCACCTCCCTAGTCCTTCATGTGTGATCAAAGTACAGCCATAAAATCTGATGTGACCTAACATGATGAACCCTTCCATGCCCTTATCTGGAGACCAGTTAGGGGGGTTGATAACACTAGTAACAGGGTTGGAAGGTCACAGTAAGAAAGCAGACCACTCTTAAAGGGAGGGGAATTATGAAGGGGGGGGCATGTGAGTGGATTATTTTTGCTGTAATAAAAATATCCGTGTAAGGAGAAATGCTTGGTCTGTCTAAGGCACTAAGAAAAAACATATTTCTTGTATTCTGTGTTATCCTAACTAAGGGCTTAAAGTTACAGTCACTAATAAGCCTGCTATTCTACTTCCCCATGAATGTTGTTCTGATCTCATGCTGGGTGCGGAGATGAATACAAAGTCACAACCTTGAGATTGCTCCTGTAAGCTAAAGTATAGAGAGTCTTGGTGTGCACATGGCCCCTCATCTCCGAGTCTTATTTTAAGAACTATACTTGAAAAATAGGCAAAATGCTTTTAGAATAAAAACATATATGCAATTGTACTGCAGTGGAAGCTGACATTTTATTTTCTACTGACCTAATTCTACTGGTTGGCGAAGACTTTGTAAAGGAAACTTCTATCTTCACAATGGAAATGCAACCACTAAAAATGCCAATGCTTTCAGTAGTACTCATCAGTTTACAAGGACACATCATCTTGAGACAGAAGCTGTAATAAGCAGTCCCAGTAAAGGAAAATGAACCTTGGAGTAAATTGCATGCCAAAATGAAAAAAAAAAGGCTGTGTTTTTGTTGTTACATTTTGAAAACCGTTACAGATGATCAAGTTTTAGTTATTTGCAGTCACATGTTTTCAACATGAATCTTTGGAGGGCCAGAAATTGATGGTCCAGTATTTTTAGTGCTACGCACGATTTTAGATAAATAGTGGTCAAATAAGTGAAAAGTGATCCAATGCCTTTATTTTAATTTAAAACGTACAATATACACAATATAATTGTTTAATCAGCTATACATACGGATTCTTAATAATTCTACAATATTCTTTACCGAAACACGTCAAGAACCATATGTGCGAGAATAAGTGAATGGGTATAAGTTAATGTAGATGGTAGCATATGAATTATTTTGAAATAATATGAGGCTAACTGTGTGGTGAGAAAAGATGTTTTGCTAAAACATAATTTCAAGCAGATGATTGCCATATTGTTAGTGTTATATATAACTTCAATGTAATGCATTTAATTAAGTTCAACAAATTAAATTCTACAACATGCTTGATAACATTGAATGTGTTTATTGCTTAAGAAATGCCTTTAAAATTTACATTTTCTTTTACATATGCTTTAAAAAAAATTGAATTTAGGTTCAATGTAGTGCATTGATAGTCCTGAGGCAATTTTCCATTTACTGAGTTAATGTGAGCATGCTTTACCTGAAGAAATCTGATGCAGATTTGCTTCAAATTTATGAAACATAGAAAATACAGTGACTGTAGGAGTCTTCAGCCGACATGTAGCACGAAGCTACAGATAGGTTACCCAACTGACCAGCCTGGCCTACACATATCTCAACCATGTGTGCCTGCCCACAAATTGCCCCTCATGCCGTGGACACTCCAGATTGAGTGGGGCACAGTGCCCGCTGCATAACAACCTTAGGAGAGCACTGAAATAGATTAGATGGCAAATAAGGACCAATAAGACTCATCTAGTCTGCCCATTCTGTCTACATAAATGTTTGGCTACTTAATTCAATACAATTTGGCCCACATCACCGTAAAGCTCTCCTGAAGGCTTGCTGAACTTTAGAAATACTTTGAGAAGTGATGATCTGCAGTTGTGAAAAGTGTGATACTCTAGATCATGTGGATGGGTCAATGTGACTGTCGGTGCACGGCAGAGACCTCGGTTTTTGTCCAGAGTCCCGAATAAAAAATATATTACAAGGTAATAAAACTGTATGTGTCCCAGTGTCTCCTTAAAATGGTTTGCTGCTGAGCAATCTCTTCCCAGTAAGGGTAAAAAGCTATACAGCTACCGTTCTATCATTGCGATAGCTGCTGTCTTGGAAATACAACACAGAAAGCACTAGTACCATGTTCCATTCGCTCACTCAGCCCTGCAAGACAGATTCCAGGGCCACATTATATTCAGCAATTTCACGGGGCAATGTAAAGATTCTTCAACCTCTACTTCCATAAGTTTAGTAGCTATTTCAAAAAGGAAAGGATATTTCCATGCACCTCTCAATTCACTGTCTAAAAATGCTGGTGTAATGCTGAGTTCTGTTGCTTTAATCAATTAAAGTTTTTAAACTTGTTTTTAAACTCTAGCTATTTTATTTAACTGCCATTGTTGCATTCAGGATGTCTAAATGAAGCATTATGTCCTTCATTCAAGATTTATTGATTAACCGAATTGCAATTTTAAATTCATACTTATTGCTACATTGATCAAACTGATTTGCTATTCTGGGGTTGTATGCATATTTTAAATGTCTGTTTTAGTAAATTGAGATACATTGTCTAGTGTTTTGAGATAAAAACTAATTTTATTTTGCTACTGCTACTCGTGGTGGGAACACATTTCTAGTACTCTTCACATAGAGATCTAGCCCTGCCATGGTGTGATAAATTAACTTTCAATATGATTATCCTACTACAGAATACCATAAGAGCCAGCAAACTGTCTAGTTTTCTTTCCTCTGTATTAAATATAAATTGTGGAAATTCCTCCGTATCTTAGAAGGGATGGGCTTCTCGGTGCCTGGTGGTCATATTTGGATCATCAGCATCTGCTCAGGGTCACTGAATCAGCCTAACCGGTATCATCTGCTTTGTCAGTGGGCTTGAAAAGGCCAAGGTGACAGATCCTACCCAGCAGATTTCAAACCGGTTATTCAATCCCTGCTTCTAGTGAAGCAGCAGAAGCTCAGCATAGCAAAATGATTAGAGCTAATAAAAATAATAAACGTCTTCTCTCTAAATGAAACACACCATTAATTTATGTGACCCAGAAAGAGCATAGTTTTTTTTTTCTTTTAGAAACTGCATAAATATTCTGTAAGTAAACAAAGGATTTACCCACATTTACATTTTAGTGGGCTGAACACATTCTAATTTGTTGCCCAGATTAGAATCACCCACAGTAGAAGGGCTTCTGGGGTTTTGAGGTTCATCGGTCAATGAGGAGCCAATCAGGAGGCAGAGAAAACTATAGGTTTGGTTTGCTCGCCTCAGGATTGATCTATGGGAGGCAACTTACAGGAACAAAGGAGGGTGAGAAAAACCAGCTGGAACTGGTCTCTGGCAAAGGGGGTAGGTAATGGATAAGTAATGGAACTGTTTGTTCTATTTGTAGTGAGTGTGCTAAATCTATAAAGGTGAGTAGTCCTTTGTATGGGTAAGGTGTAAGCCTTGAGGGGCATTTGGTTGGGGAGGGTGATAAATCTTCACATAAATATTGCAAACATGTATTGTATATATTAAAGCAGTGCTTTATATAGAGGTATTCATTTTTGTTTCATGTAAAAATTATTTTAAATAAACAATGACAAACTACATTATAAAACGACACTGAAATAAAGTGTGAGAAATAAATCCTACAAACAAAAGTAACAGTTTATGACGTGCCTGCTAAATTATAACATTAAAATCAATATTAACTTATAGATCATCATAATGCAATGAAAATTAAAAATACAGATATGTTAATATAGGTATGGTAAAACTAAATGGTACTCCGTGAACTGAAGGTGAAACATATACATTTCAAATATAATGTGTTTATAAGTTTAAATTGTAAAGGGCACATGTTAATAAATTATACACTTTAATTCTAAAATTGAAGGCAAATAATATTATTATTTTATTATTAACTTTTATTTGTAACGCACCAACATATTCCGTAGCGCAATACAGGGGATAAAAAACAAGGAAAAATACAGTTTTAACAACCTTCCAAAAATGGAGGACCCTGTTTTGAGCTTAGAATCTTTGCAGAAAGTGCCTTTTCCCAAAGCATCCTAGAAGACTGAAAACTCGCCACTTACAAGCTTAAAGGGAATGAAAGGGATAGAAATCAGGGAAAGATTAAACGGATGAGGAATAAAAAGGGGCAGAAGAAAAGTGAAAGTTAGAAAGGTTTTTCATTTAGAGGGAGAATGGAGGAGGTGAGGGCTCTGGCATTTAATATGTTGTCTGCCCCTAGTGGTGAGATAATATACGCAAGTAGGAAAGTCATGTGATTCCTATTCAACTATAAATTTAATCAGAAATGGGGTGGCAAGGAGGGCAGAATTCAGCGTAACCAGGGAGGCCTACTGAGACCAGGATGCAGGTAAAATTTGGGGCTAAAAGAAAAACAATAAAAATACGGTATGAGGGACCGATAGAACAGGGAGGGAGAGAGAGAGAGAGAGAGAGAAAAGACATGTGGGAAGGATGATATCTAGGCAAATTATACAGGCCATAAAAGGGGGAGGAAAGCCAGGCAAGATAAAGTAAACATTTGTAAGAGTTTGAACTAATGTTAGAAATAATTATATGTCATCAAATATAATAACAAGCATATAGTAGAAATATTAATTAAAGATATTGGCTCCTGGGTAGTGATGTCGCGAACATAAAATTTTCGGTCTGCGAACCGTCGCAAATGTTCACAAACCGGCGAACTGCCATAGACTTCAATGGGCAGGCGAATTTTAAAACCCACAGGGACACTTTCTGGCCACAATAGTGATGGGAAAGTTGTTTCAACGGGACTAACACCTGGACTGTGGCATGCCGGAGGGGGATCCATGGCAAAACCCCCACGGAAAATTACATAGTTGATGCAGAGTCTGGTTTTAAGCCATAAAGGGCATAAATTACCTAACATTCCTAAATTGTTTGGAATAACGTGCTTTAAAACATCAGGTATGATGTTGTATCGATCAGGTAGTGTAAGGGTTAGGCCCGCTTCACAGTGACAGACCAAACTCCCCGTTTAACGCACCGCAAACAACCGCAAACAGTCCATTTGCACAACCGCAAACTCCCCATTTGCACAAGGTTGGATACCAAGCTAGCCATGTCCCGTTCCTTGACCTCACTGATGTTATTGAAGGTCTCTTCCTCCACCCAGCCACGTTCAACACCAAGGGTCCCCGAAAGGTGACAACAAGCCCCCTGGGACGCCTGCTGTGTTTGGTCTTCCACCTCCTCAAAGCCACCTTCCTCCTGTGACTCCTCTTCTTCAGACTCCTCTCACTGCGTTGCCTCTCTCTGCATTATTATAAGGTGTGTTAAGTAGTACTACTCTTATCAGTTTAATACCTGTTATAGCACATATCAGGGGGCGTGTATAAGGCCTGGATTTTTAGAACCAGGAAATGGAAAAAGATGCTTTGTTGGTCGTATCACTTCAATTTTGGGGCACGGCACGTGCAATCAAAGGTGCCACCAGATAGGAGTGGCGTGTTTGTAAGTACTACTCTTATCAGTTTAATACCTGTTACAGCACCTATCAGGGGGCGTGTATAAGGCCTGGATTTTTAGAATCAGGAGATGGAAAAAGATGCTTTGTTGGTCGTATCACTTCAAATTTGGGTCACTTTGTGACATTAGCTTCTTACGCTCAAACATGTCCTTTATAGGCACCTGACTATGGGCTGATGAGCAGGAACTGCTCAAGGCGAGAGACGGAGTGGCGGATGGTTGAGAGGGGGCAAGGAGGACAGCAGTGGTTGATGTGGCTGATGATGCTGGACCAGGAGGAGGATGGCGGCTTTGAGTTTGTGTGCTGCTTGTACTCATGTGTTAGTCTGGAGTCACCCAAACATTAGGTCTCAACCTGTAGAGGATAAGGGAACCAGGCTACTCTAGACCTCATTCATCATTACAGGTTTTGACAGAATGGTACTATGCGTGCAAGCTACTCTGACAACAGATATGAGTGGCACTGTGCACTTGCAGAAGTTATATCATCCTCATCATCCTCCCCATGTATCTCTTTACCCCCTCCCTCCTCATCCTCCCCTGTGTCTCTTCCCCCCTCCCTCATCATCCTCCCCTGTGTCTCTTTCCCCCCTTCCTCATTACCCTCCCCTGTGTCTCATCCCCCCTCCCTCATCATCCTCTTACCTCCCTCATAATCCTCCCCTGTATCTCTTTACCCCCTCCCTCATCATCCTCCCCTGTGTCTGTTTCCCCCCTCCCTCATCATCCTCCCCTGTATCTCTTTGCCCCCTTCCTCATCACCCTCCCTTATGTCTCATCCCCCCTCCCTCATCATCCTCCTCCCTCCCTCATCATCCTCCCACCTCCCTCATCATCCTCCCATGTATCTCTTTACCCCCTCCCTCATCATCCCCCCTGTGTCTCTTCCCACCCTCCCTCATCATCCTCCCCTGTGTCTCTTTCCCCCCTCTCTCATCATCTTCTCCTTTGTCTCTTCCCCCCTCCCTCATCATCCTCCCCCCTCCCTTAAGTGTGATGGGTGTTAGGGTAAGGGGTTTTAGAGATAAGGGTGTTAGGGTAAGGGGTGTTAGGGATAAGGGTGAGGGGGTTAGGTGTTAGGGTGAGGGATGTTAGGGCTAAGTGTGAGGGGTGTTAGGGTGAGGGGTGTTAGGGATAAGTGTAAGGGCTGTTAGGGTGAGGCATG
This sequence comes from Discoglossus pictus, assembly GCA_027410445.1. Classification (NCBI taxonomy): domain Eukaryota; kingdom Metazoa; phylum Chordata; class Amphibia; order Anura; family Alytidae; genus Discoglossus; species Discoglossus pictus. The sequence continues at coordinate 417,588,119 of CM050164.1, read as the reverse complement.
TTAGGGATAAGTGTGAGGGGGGTTAGGGGTGTTAGGGATAAGTGTGAGGGGTGTTAGGGATAAGTGAGGGGTGTTAGGGTGAGGGGTGTTAGGGTTAGGTTTTAGGGTGAGGGGTGTTAGGGATAAGTGTGAGGGGTGTTAGGGATAAGTGTGAGGGGTGTTAGGGTTAGGGTGAGGGGTGTTAGGTATAGGTGTTAGGGTGAGGGGTGTTACGGATAAGTGTGAGGGGTGTTAGGGTTAGGTGTTAGGGATAAGTGTGAGGGGTGTTAGGGTTAGGTGTTAGGGATAAGTGTGAGGGGTGTTAGGGTTAGGTGTTAGGGATAAGTGTGAGGGGTGTTAGGGTTAGGTGTTAGGGATAAGTGTGAGGGGTGTTAGGGTTAGGGATAAGTGTGAGGGGTGTTAGGGTTAGGGATAAGTGTGAGGGGTGTTAGGGTTAGGGATAAGTGTGAGGGGTGTTAGGGTTGGGTGTTAGGGATAAGTGTGAGGGGTGTTAGGGTTAGGTGTTGGGGATAAGGGTGAGGGGTGTTGGGGATAAGGGTGAGGGGTGTTGGGGATAAGGGTGAGGGGTGTTGGGGATAAGGGTGAGGGGTGTTGGGGATAAGGGTGAGGGGTGTTGGGGATAAGGGTGAGGGGTGTTGGGGATAAGGGTGAGGGGTGTTGGGGATAAGGGTGAGGGGTGTTAGGGTTAGGTGTTAGGGATAAGTTTGAGGGGTGTTAGGGTTAGGCATGTTAGGAATAAGTGTTAGGGGTGTTAGGGTTAGGTGTTAGGTTGATGGGTGTTATGGATAAGTGTGAGGGGTGTTAGGGTTGGGTGCTAAGGTGAGGGGTGGATGATGTTAAGGGGGGGAAGAGACACAGGGATGTCCTTACAGCAGAGATCAAAAGAGTCCTTCAGGACTGTATTGCACACTGTGTACAGTAGCCTAGCTATTGTTTTCCCTATTGATGTAGTATCACCTACACTCAGCCTCCTCTCAGTAAGACTGCAAAATGGGTGCTGTCCATGAGTTAGAAGGCTCTGGAAGGGAGTGTATGCTGCTGATTGGCTGGAATGTGTCTGCTGACTGTGACATGCAGGGTCAAAGTTTGCTCAATGATAAAGTATAGGGGGTGGGTCGAATATCGCATATGTTCGCCGCGAACGTGAACATGCTATGTTCGCCGGCAAACTATTCGGGACATCTCTACTCCTGGGAAGACGCAGCTTTCAAGGTCTTCTCCATACCTGATGGTGTGTATGAAACTCCCAGAATTCAGCGTAACCAGTGAGGCCTACTGAGACCAGGATGCAGGTAAAATTTGGGGCTGATGGTGTGTATAATATTCTCTTTCCTAAGTCAATAATTACTTCCACAGTCTAATACTTCAGTACTTGTTGACTAAAGTGCTCCAGCAATAAGTATTTCCCTATTAAACAAACTATATTCTATATTATGTCTATTTTTGTAAAGTAATGAGATCTATGCAGAGCATGGAATGCTGCAATCGCCTAAACAGTTAAGTTGTGGGTTAACTTTGAATTGCATTCCTGAGTTCAGGGAAACACTGCTATCAGTCTGTGTCCTAAACACAGTTGTCTGTTACTAATCATGAAACTGACAGTAGGCAGGATAGGCTGTGTTTGTAATTGAACTTAAAACTTTATGTTTTTTAGCTGTTATTAGCTGTTCTTGTGCTCTTTCACACCATGAAGAGCACTTTCAATGAGGTAAATGTCCCTTTTATGGTTTAATATGGCAGCACAAACAATACTTGAATAGATGATAGAATTATAAGTATAAATATATAAATAAATCCAAAAATTAAAGGTGATGTAGTTTAATTAGGATAAGCACATAATGCCAACATTGTAAGCTCTCTGGGTCAATTACCTCATTTTCTACTGTTCTTGTGCTTTCCTCGTCTCTATCCTCTGTATTGTGTACAAGTGGTTTGTGCAAAGACAGAAATCTACATACATAACACAAAGACATCCGCTATTAATGCAAATCTACATAAATGGCACACAAAGCGGTAAAGTGGTTTCCACAAACGTCACTGGTTCTTTATTGGGACTGTGCTCTGACAGCTTGTGGATTGAAGAGGTAGAGTTTCTATTGTTTTTGCTACTTGCATTCAAATGGTGATTGCATCTTAAGTGGGCTAATGTTCTCTATCTATATATGTCTACACGCTATTACAAGTTGAATATCCTCATCATAATTGCATATCTGCAATTAAAAAAATCATGGAACATTCACCATAGGAAATGCTGGATTTGCCACTATAATTTACTCTTGCAGATTACTTTAAGACTATATCTGCATCTTGTTAAGGCATTCAGTACAAATCTGGATGTGTTTATGGAAGGACTTTTAAATATAGAGTATTGAATGAATTTAGTTACTTCCACTCTTTTCTTCAATCCTTAAACATAACTGAAATTTTAAATGTTGGTTGAATTATTTTTTTTTAACACTGTATACTAGGCCTCTGTGTCAAGGCACAGCACCAGCTTATGGAGCTCTATGGACGTACAATGTTGTTCTTATAGACCATTGGTGGTATTTCTGTTTAGTTCTTACTTGGTGCTTCTCTAATCTATAAACCTATTTTCAAAAAGGTATATTTATTTAGTTGAAGGGGTATATAAAATTGCTATGAATAAAACTTTGGTTCATGGTGATGTGATTGTCTTTCACGCCAATGGCCACCAAATGTACCTGTTACTTCATGCTGTTAGCTGCTGGAACTCAACGTCTACAGTCTTTAGTGCAGCAGTAAAAGGCAATGGCGGTGTTCAGAAACGCTAAGCAGCAGATGGGTAATTTATTGTCTTCGTTGAAACCAAAGACTTGTTCTCTGAACCTAACAATTATTTTAGAATTCAAAATATTCTTGGTTCCATCTAAGAAATGATATGATGATGGCAAAGAAATTAAGGCCAGAATCAAAATACTGCTTTATAAGAACATCCCCAAGACCTGAAGCATCCCTCCAATATGATAAAGTCTGTTATCTCCTTCAAAGAAACATTTTGATAATTTTTCTTGTAGATAATTCCCTTTGAATAATGGGAACATTGGTGTATAGCATGATAATTAGAACCACTAGTCCTTTTCAATATATACCTCTCTTGCACATTTGTATACACAAGAATAGAATATTCCTATTTATGAAAGAGTAAATTAATTTAAATGGGTTTGGGACTGGCCAGATCTAGGACCTAGAATGATTTAGTTCATAAAGAAAGGACAATTCTGCAAATGTATCTGATGTTAAAATATATTTTTGTACTTCAGATTTTTATTTTTTTTTGCTTTATTTCTAGAGATTTTCATTTGTATATCAAGATATAAATAAAACACTGAAAATATGATAACTGTTAAACACACTTTGGACAAAATAATTGCTAGGGGTATTTTTGTTCACCTCCGTCTCTTATAAACTAGACTTTGTGTAAAAAAATAATCTTTTATTTTGCTCATCTCAGGCATTCTTCTATTATACAAGTATTACTGTATTTGTCTCAACTACTTCTCCTGAAGGCTCTAGTACAGAAACCCTCACATTTTGTACCCTGCAATATCAAATTGTAACCTCTGTTCTTGTTCTGGAAGATGCATCCTTTCTGAATGATGTTAAATCCTTAAAGTTCCACTGTAGTTTGGAAAAGATGTGACACTTTTGCGAATTATCCAACAAACTAACAACATTAAGATAATCTTCATTTATGTGGGTTTTCCAAGATGTATAGAAAGTTCCATTTTGTAAAGCTTCAAAACTTCCTGATATTTGGAGTCTGAGAGCATTTGTGTATCTTTTTAGAGCAACGGAGGAATGTATGGATTTTTGCTGAAGGGATTTGCTCACCAGAATGCATGTTTTCAAGTGACAACTAGATTGATGTTCTGTCAGGCTCACATTTTTCAAACCTATAAAAGTTTTCATTGTGTAATGTCCTTTTTAATATATTTAAAGGTATCGACCATGACTCCTGTCTCCAACCTATATAACTTAAGGTCTTTTATCAATTTTAGCTATTCTTAGTAGTTTAATGTAGCTTAGTGAAACAAAACTTTCCCGCAGAGTGGTTGGCCATGCTGATAATTAGCTTGTCAATTTTGTTGTAGTTCAGTCCTTCAGTCATGTCCAACTCTCGGGGATGATATGGATGCAGCACACCAGGCACATCTTCTTGTGTTTCTGATTGTGTTTATACATATGGTTTTCGTGGCAAATATACTTGAGTGGGTTGCTATTTCATTCTCCAGTGGAACACAATTTATCGGGCTTCTCTGACCTGCCCATCTTGGGTGACCCTACATGTTATAGCTCACAGCTTTATTGAAGTACACAAGCCTTTTCAACACGACAAGGTAACGATCCAGAAGGGGAGAATGTAAATACTATAATAAAAATGTCAATGCAATGTGAGTGAAATCCACAAACAGAATCTGCTGAAAATTGCTTGTTACCTGGGTGTATCTCTTACAGAAAAATAAGACATCAATGGTTGGACACAAAAGTAGAAAATGTCTAAATTCTGGCTTGGCAAATAATTCTGTGACCAAAACTGTATACAGTTTTGCTCAAAAGTTTGCTTAACCTTAACTAATTGGTAATATATGTACCATTTTTAAAGAAAACATGAGTGAGCAGGCACAATACATTTCTTTATTTCTCATGGGATTCATATTCAACTATAGGTTATAAAAGAATGGCACAATCGTAAAACAAAACATGGCAACAAAGAAAAAAATGAAATGACCCTGTTCAAAAGTTTGCATGCCCTTAGTTCTTAATACTGTGTATTGCCCCCTTTAACATCAATGACAGCGTGCAGTCTTTTGTAATAGTTGTCTATGAGGCTCCTAATTCCTGCAGGTGGTATAGCTGCCGTTTCGTTTTGGCAAAATGCCTCCAGGTCATGCAAAGTCTTTGCTCGTCTTGCATAAACCACACGTTTGAGATCTCCCCAGAGTGGCTCGATGATATTAAGGTCAGGACACTGTGATGGCCACGCCACAACCTTCACCTTTTTCTGCCTTAACCACTGAAGGGTCAACTTGACTTTGTGCTTAGGGTCATTGTGCTGGAAAGTCCAAGAGCATCCCATGTGCAGCCTTTGTGCGGAAGAATGCAAAATGTCTGCCAGTGTTTTCTGATAAAATTCTGCATTCATCTTGCCATCAGTTTTCACAAGATTCCCCACACCTTTAGAGCTCACCCCCGCCCAAACATCAGTGAGGCATCACCATGCTTCACAGTGCAGATGGTATTCTTTTTACTATAGGCCTTGTTGACCCCTCGCCAAACATAGTGCTTATGGTTGTGACCATAAAGCTCTATTTTGGTCTTGTCACTCCAAATTACAGTGTGCCAGAAACTGTGGGGCGTGTCAAGGTGTTATCGGGAATATTGTAACAGGGCTTTTTTTGTATTGGCGCAGTAAAGGTTTCTTTCTGGCATCTCGACCATGACGCTCATTTTTGTTCAAGTATCGTCGTAGTGTGGTCCTTGAAACAACCACACTGTCTTTTTTTTTTTAGAGCAGCCTGTAGTTCTCCTGAGGTTGCCTGTGGGTTTTTCTTTGTATTTTGAACAATTCTTCTGGCACTTTTGGCTGGAATCTTCCTTGGTCTACCTGACCTCTTGGTATCAAGAGATCCCCAAATTTTCCACTTCTTAATAAGTGATTGAACAGTACTGACATTGTCAAGGCTTTGGATATTTTTTTATATCCTTTTCCATCTTTATGTAGTTCCATTGACTTGTTACGCAGGTCTTTTGACAGTTCTTTTCTGCTCCCCATGGCTCAATTTAGCCTGCTCAGTGCATCTACGTGAGAGCTAACAAACTCATTGACTATTTATACACAGACACAAATTGCAATTTAAAAAGCCACAGGTGTGGGAAATTAGCCTTTAATTGCCATTTTAACCTGTGTGTGTCACCTTGTGTGTCTGTAACCAGGCCAAACATTCAAGGGTTTGTAAACTTTTGATCAGGGCCATTTGGGTGGTTTCTGTTATCATTATGATTTAAAAATGAGCCAAACAACTATGTGATAATAAATGGCTTCATATGATCACTATCCTTCAATAAAATACAATTTTTTTGCATGTTCAGTCATATTCTGAAAATGCCAAAATTTCACAATTTCTGCCAGGGTGTGCACACTTTTGAGCACAACTGTAAAATGCCATAAAACTAAAGAACCTTGCAGAAGTTTTTAGATGCATCAGACTTAATTCATATAAATGCATCCTGTATTTAAAAAATATTCAACCAGAAATATATATTGTAGGAGTCACGAAAACTAAGCTCTTGGGATTTGTCCAGCCCTCACTCCTAGTATAATTGAACCTAGGTCGTCTTTTATATTCAGGAGAGCAGTATATCTTTCTCAAGCATGTTTGAATTCCCTTAATGAGTTATCCTCTGCCAGAAATAAGAATATCTCTCCTTTTACTGCTGAGCTTCAATATGCTGCTCTGCTGCCCTCCTCTGAATCTTTTTATTAGTTCTAGTGCAATACAAAAGAACAATGTAGATCACTGCTTTTTTTTGTATTTGTATTAGTATGACTATTTAAGAAAGTAGTTTAGTTTGAGACTCCTATAATCCTAATTTTAAAATTTTGGCTATTTGATAGAAAAGTAACTGGCTTAAAAATAAAGAAAAATCAAATGTGTTCATTATTGGAATATAATGATGCAGAAATGCCCACATGCTTAAAAAAAAACCTTATAAATCATAAATAATAAGGGCCTTGTTCTATTATCGGCCGTAAAACGGCCGCAAGGCTGCGATTCCTTGCAGGGGTTCAGTTACCTCGCAATTCTATTAAACGCCCCCGCAAGGATCTCCTTTTACGGCCGGCCGTATATCTTGCAACCGGCCGTAAGCTCAGAAATCTTTAAAGTCAAAAATAAATTCAAGACGGCACTGTAAAGCTCTGTAAATGCTAGGGATCATATTGGGGGACATGAGGATTAATATTAACCCACTCTCAAGCTTGCACATCAGCCCAAACCCGAGTTTACATTAACTGTTTATTTTCCGGCTGCGGCGTGGGCGGGTCTGAGGTGCTCCAAGCACTCTGGACTTTTTACATGGATATTTGACATATATAATTTTTTTTTTTTTTTTTTACGGATTTGAGTGTAGGGGAATGTTGTGCTATTTTTGCTAACTCCTACAATCACTTTATAATCTCCTCAGAGTGCAGGATGCCTTTATTTCTGCTTTATAATGTGCTTAATTGGTGCTAGCGGGACCTTTTTCCTGCAAGTAAGCTGCGGCTCGCTTTTAGCCTTGCAGAGATGGTTCCCGGAGCAATAGAATAGCAACCGGGCTTTTGTTGCGGCCAAAACTCTTGCGGCCGTTTTAGATCAAAGGCTTTCCTCCGGCGCGTGCGGCCGCAAGGGATAGCAAGGCGCCGGCCGCCAGCCTGCTGGAATCCCCGGCCGGAGGGGAATAGAATAGCCGAATAGCTTGCGGCCGGTCCTTGCAGCCCCGCATCTCCTACGGCCGTTAGAATGAGGCCCTAAGTGTCTAGCACTAAAGTCTGTAGCAGGTTTCTGGTATCAGATAATAGGTCGAGACATATTCCAAGTTAGGCATAGAAACTACTAAAGTATTCGCTTGGAACAAGTTTGGTATATATTGGAATTGTTTTATCTATAAATCAAATATTTTAAGGTATATAAAATATAATTTAGTTGGGAGAGATTACAACTTTTAAACCATTATTATAGAATTTGATTTTATAGCTCATTATCACTAGTTATGATTAATACATTTTATAAAAGGTAGAAAAATTGTATAAGGTAATATATTGTTTTTATTATCTGACCTTCTTAATTTATTTAGTTTAAAAAAAATTAAATATGGTTTCATGTGAAAATATGCAAATTGTAACCACTAATTCTTTTTTTTTTTTTTTTTGAAATTTTGCGCCAAATACTTGGTAAAGAGAGGTGGTGCATCAACAAATAAGTATAAGTCATTAGATTTGTAATGTTATACAGAAATTAGACATTTGTAGTCCTGCTGTATTGATACAATCCGTTACTTTTACCTCATTATTCCATTACATATTGACCATGTTCCTTTCTACAAACTCATAAATCATCTGGTGACCCTTCCTCAGCCTTTTCTTATTTCATAATAAGAAACAAAAAACAAGACCTATTCTATTTGTATTTTCCTCCTGGTGTATCCTGTATCAAGAATGCAATTATTACCTTTTTATTCTACAAAAATTCCATATTTTAATTTTGAACCTTTGTAAATCAATACTGTCATTATATACATTTTACTGCATTCATTTCTACAAACACATTTCCCTAAAAAAGGCACAAAAACAGCAATAAAGACCGTAATAGTAGAAGCAAAGAAACAATTCAATTTCAAATAGGAATTCCAATCTATCACCCAAACAAGATTTGATTTAATCTCAAACTCGTTCATATAACCTCTCATATTTTCCACTAGTCTACCCCAAGAAGAGTGTAACCAAACATTCCAAATCTTTAAAAAAACCTGTTTAATTTCTCCTTAATTGCAATATTATTTATTTCATTAACAAGACTTTTTGAGAATTGAACAATTACTATTCTTAAAATGTATATCCGTGCATTTTCCTTTCTAGGGAGACCATCTTTTTTCATTCCTAACCAAGTTTCCTTCCGTAATAGAGCAACCAAATGTGTCTCACCACTAGACAATCCCACCACACCTGTGTATAAAATCCTCTTATATATCACAACCCCTAAAGCAATTTGGGTTAAATATAGGGTTCATTTTATTTAAGTGTAACGGCGTTAATTAATATTTTTTGATAATTTTCATTGCCCATTTTAAGAAATGGTAAAGATTATGTTGAAGAAAAGAAAATATTCTCTTGCTGGTAAATGCTGAAGACATGTCGAAGATTTATAGAACCACTGTACAATTTGGTGAAGGTGAGCGTGAGAGAGGGGTGTTTTTATTTCTGGAAGAGTAGGGCTTGCAGCAGTTGTTGCAAGTTTCTGCTTCTAAACATATGGGGAAAAGTATGTCGAAATCAAGATTCAATTATATAATAATAAATGCCCCTCCCACCTCTTACTCTCCCTTCACTATTAGATAAAATAAACACACCCTCAAATTTTCAGATTTTATAACTTACAGGGCTGTTTATGTTATTAGGTTCTTATATACCTCACAGGAGCAGTTTTTCCTTGAATGATGGGTCCTTTAATTCTGTTACCATTAGATGTATATTCTGTGTCCATATCTGTGTTGTAAGGTAAAATGACATAAGTAAGAGGATCACTCACTAATGCATGGGGCAGAAATGGAAGATGGAGGATGGCCTGCTATCCATTTTTTTAAAAATTAAAAGTGGCACTTTCACCTAAGCACAAGTTTCTCATATGAAAAAGTTCACTTATAGAAGTTAACATATGTGCAAATATTGTATCACTTGGCTTTTCTTGCCATCATGCATGTTATGTTACCTGGTGAAGAACACAGATCATGAATGTAACTGTCACAGTGTAGCTGCAGTTTATTGGTTCTTGAGTTTTGACCCAAATAGGTTGAGCATTTTAAGTTAAAATGTCAGCTTTCCCTCTCAACAAAATGGAAGAATAGCTGGTAAACTAGGCAAGTTCTAAAACTTTTACATAGGTAGTTTATCTTTTAGTATAAAAAAAACCCTTAAAATAATATGCCTTATAAAAGTATGATAATGTTTTATTCCGGTACTGTATTTTCTTACAGTGTTCGTTAAGATACATCTGGTTATTATATATATATATATATATATATATATATATATATATATATATATATATATATATATATATACACACACACAGGGAGTGCAGAATTATTAGGCAAATGAGTATTTTGACCACATCATCCTCTTTATGCATGTTGTCTTACTCCAAGCTGTATAGGCTCGAAAGCCTACTACCAATTAAGCATATTAGGTGATGTGCATCTCTGTAATGAGAAGGGGTGTGGTCTAATGACAGCAACACCCTATATCAGGTGTGCATAATTATTAGGCAACTTCCTTTCCTTTGGCAAAATGGGTCAAAAGAAGGACTTGACAGGCTCAGAAAAGTCAAAAATAGTGAGATTTCTTGCAGAGGGATGCAGCACTCTTAAAATTGCAAAGCTTCTGAAGCGTGATCATCGAACAATCAAACGTTTCATTCAAAATAGTCAACAGGGTCGCAAGAAGCGTGTGGAAAAACCAAGGCGCAAAATAACTGCCCATGAACTGAGAAAAGTCAAGCGTGCAGCTGCCACAAAGCCACTTGCCACCAGTTTGGCCATATTTCAGAGCTGCAACATCACTGGAGTGCCCAAAAGCACAAGGTGTGCAATACTCAGAGACATGGCCAAGGTAAGAAAGGCTGAAAGATGACCACCACTGAACAAGACACACAAGCTGAAACGTCAAGACTGGGCCAAGAAATATCTCAATTTTTCTAAGGTTTTATGGACTGATGAAATGAGAGTGAGTCTTGATGGGCCAGATGGATGGGCCCGTGGCTGGATTGGAAAAGGGCATAGAGCTCCAGTCCGACTCAGACGCCAGCAAGGTGGAGGTGCAGTACTGGTTTGGGCTGGTATCATCAAAGATGAGCTTGTGGGGCCTTTTCAGGTTAAGGATGGAGTCAAGCTCAACTCCCAGTCCTACTGCCAGTTCCTGGAAGACACCTTCTTCAAGCAGTGGTACAGGAAGAAGTCTGCATCCTTCAAGAAAAACATGATTTTCATGCAGGACAATGCTCCATCACACGCGTCCAAGTACTCCACAAGAAAGGGTATAAAAGAAGAAAATCTAATGACATGGCCTCCTTGTTCACCTGATCTGAACCCCATTGAGAACCTGTGGTCCATCATCAAATGTGAGATTTACAAGGAGGGAAAACAGTACACCTCTCTGAACAGTGTCTGGGAGGCTGTGGTTGCTGCTGCACGCAATGTTGATGGTGAACAGATCAAAACACTTACAGAATCCATGGATGGCAGGCTTTTGAGTGTCCTTGCAAAGAAAGGTGGCTATATTGGTCACTGATTTGTTTTTGTTTTGTTTTTGAATGTCAGAAATGTATATTTGTGAATGTTGAGATGTTATATTGGTTTCAATGGTAAAAATAAATAATTGAAATGGGTATATATTTGTTTTTTGTTAAGTTGCCTAATAATTATGCACAGTAATAGTCACCTGCACACACAGATATCCCCCTAAAATAGCTAAAACTAAAAACTACTTCCAAAAAGATTCAGCTTTGCTATTAATGAGTTTTTTGGGTTCATTGAGAACATGGTTGTTGTTCAATAATAAAATGAATCCTCAAAAATACAACTCGCCTAATAATTCTGCACTCCCTGTATATAATTACGTAAGCCTTCTAAATACAAAAACAATGCCAAAATATATACAGACAGAAAATAAAAACTAACATGCTTCTGTTTTATGCTATGTAAAACAAATAACACTTTCTGATCTGATGAAACTTTACAGTGGTTCCTGTCATATTATTTGCTAATTATCCTGTTGGGTATACTAGCCAGTGTTTGCCAGATCAGTTTTTATTTATATTTTGCTTCAATTACATTTTCTATACAATGGATGTACTATTTTCTAAGCTAGAAAGAAGGTGTTTGAGATATTTTCCAATGTGCAGTTATTCCTATTTGTGCTGAGAACAGTGGTTGACAATTTAGTTTAATTGAATGTCAAAGCAATTGCAGAAATGAAACATAAGCATATAAATAAATATAATTGCAAGTATTTTTATTATTGAATATTTTACATTATAGATGTAGCCTTTGATAAAGTCACTTACAGTTGATGAAAAAACAGCCGTTAGGCATTTTAGAGAGGCCCGTTTTATATTGCCAAATGCCCTAACTATGATGTTTGCAGTTAGGGCCATTAGAATATGTCTACCACTATCTATATGGCTACAGTCTGTAGTTAGCAAGCATATGTTAGGCAATTTTCCCTTAGCAATGTTCTATCTCAGAGTTGTTTACACTACAAACTTGCATTATAACTTTAAACTCCAATAGTAGAGCACATTAGTCAGAAATCGGGGTACCAAGCTTGGTTGTACCTTCCGGATAGGAGGAATTCCCTAAGGGTTACCAAACTTGGTTGGATCCCTTCCTTTTCTGCTCTATTGTGGTCATTAAATCACCTGTTTTACTTCTATATATACTCTATTTGGTGGCTGATCCATTTTGTGGCAGACTTGCTCCCTTTTTTCCAATGGGTCTTATTTTAAATTGCGGAGTTGAGTGCAAATAAAGTTTTTGCAAATAATGTTTTAATTGATATTTTAAATATGTATAAATGACATGGAAGTATTCTCCCTCTACGTATCTACCTTTATCTAGTGTGATTAATTTTCTCTTACAGTAGGACTGATGAAGAAGAAAAGAAACATAGAAACAGAGATTCCATAGTAGAAGCCCATCTATTCTGCTCATTCTATTTACTTAAAAAGCTCCGCCTGGCCAGGTGCTTATTCCAGGCATCCTTACATTCCTTAACTGATATTACAGTTATCTACTTCTCTTTACTTCCTCACATTACTCTCAAGTCTTCCTCCTTCCAATCATGACCTCTTGTTCTTACTTTCTTCATTTCCCGGAAGATACTTTCCTCCTGAACGTTATTATATACCTTGATATATTTCAATGTCTATATCATCACACCACTCCATTCTGTGCATATTAAGGCCATGAACTCTTTCTTTATAAATTAAAGACTAAGGCCAGTTGATTAAATAGTGTGGTCACACGGACTTGCTTTAAGTGCTGAAACTTGTGTAATTATGCATTTTTTTTCCAACTGAGCATATCATCCTACTATTCACTACACACTAAGTTATTTAATTATTTTAGATTAGATTGGTAACGGATAGGGAGGATTATTTCCACTCCTTTTGTTCCCCATAACAACCAGTTGAAATGTAATGCAAGTATACTGTATATATGTGTCCCTTTTAACTTGTTTGCCAGCAGATTTTACTGTAATGGAAAAACATAGTGTATGTGAACCATGTTTTATTTATTCAACGTGTCTCTAAATCTCATGCACAACCTGTTGCGATTGATAGATGCCATCTAATGGTACATACAAGTAGTTGAACTTTCCTGCGAATTCACAAAAACTGTCAAAAAGAGTGAGAAGGGTATATAGGTGGAACAGGGAAATAGCATATTGACGTGTTGTGTTAGTAAGAGGAAAGAGAGTCTGTGTGTGGCGGACAGGAAGTAATGTTCTGTGAAAGAGGGTCGTAACTTCCCATGTGACCCTCTGGTCTTGCCTTTTATTGATCTCAATCTGTGGTAGTCAACCTGGTACCTACTGCCCACTAGTGGGCGATTCAGGCTTTCATGGTGGGCAGGGGGGTAATCGCTAGGTGGTGTCGCTGACAAGTGATGTCACATGTAGGAGACCCACAGCATCACGCTTGGCTGGTTGGATAGCTGGTGAGAGAGCCTAGGGACAGCAGCCAGGACCGGGTTACTATCTAGTAAGTAACCAGAAATTAGATGGGTAATGATGAATAGGGTAAGTTGAGTTGTTGCACCACCAGTTGGCGGTAAGGAAATTTTACCATCAAAAATTGGTGGTAGTTATCAAAAAGTTTAAGACCCCTGATCTAAATATACGCACGTACACACATGTCGGGGTCTGAAACTTTTTACAATTAAAGCGTTAAATGTAAAGTTTCTAAAGGTAATTGCATACTTGGAAATATAAAAACTACTATTGATAATTAATACTTTTAGTTCTAGTATACCTGGAATTGGTTATTTTTTCTTATTTTAAGGGAGCTGTAATCTGAAAACAATAGTTTCCCGATTTAATGAAAGAGAACATTGAAAAAAGTTCAGAATATGGGGACGAAATATGGAACCTTGTCATTTTATTTTACTACTGTATTGAGTTTGTTTTAATACAGACGGGTTATATCAGAACTCAGAATAAACTATGGCCTTTTCTGACACAACTATTTTGTAGCTGTAAAAGACCATTTTTATATCTTTTAGAAAAAGCTTCTCCAGCTGTAACCACATACAGTTTAGCATTTTAAACCCTCAAGAAATGATTGCATATCTTGAATGCAATGTTTAAAGGGGAGGTTCCACCTAGAATGTTACTTTTATATGAATGAGTACAGCTAGAGAAGCTTAACTTTTTCTAAAAGGTATAGAGATGGTCTTTTATATCTACAAAATAGTTGTCAGGTTGTATGAGTTACTGAAGAACATACAACCTGGTTTAGAACTGCAGCTGTTGTTTAATTCACTCTAGCTTTTTTTTTTTTTTTTAAAGCCAATCAAATTACCCAGTTAAAGCGATATGTAAATATGCTGAATTATAAATATATCTGATAAAGGACAATAAATAGTATATAACAAATTGTTTGCATGAAAAATACCAAAATAAACATTTAAACACTTACCTTGAAAATTAAAAAAATTAAGTTTAACACCCCCTCCATAATTTGTTTTGGCCATTCCGGTTAGATGAAAGATTTGAGACATAGCACTATGTTAGTTGCTATGGCAACAGCACACAGCATAGACAGGAAGCAGGGATGAGTCATATCCCAGCAGTGACTGGGAGCCTGACAACACTGCTCTCCTATTGGCTGAGCAAGCAAGAGCAGGTAAATAGTGGGTTAATATTGCTCCCTTGATGCTGCATGCTGAATGCTGATTGGGTGGGGATCAGGAAGTTGTGTAGACACCCCCTGGGGTGTCAATACAATCATTAGAGGGATTTTTATATATTAATAAAAAAAAAAATATATGAGATGTGCTGCATACACATAGGCTGCTTTTTGCCTATAGAGTGCAGAAATGTATTAATCCAACTCACTTAGGTACCCCTTTAACCTCTTAAATGGTAATCCTGAGCGTGACTCAGGGTTAATTTTCACTTCCTAAATCACTAACCGCGAGCCACGCTCTGAGTTACTGCATGGAGTATCTGGAGGGGGCCCAGTGCTGCCAGAATTACCTGATAATGGGGGAAGGAGGAGGAGGATAAGGAGGGATGGAGGGAGGGAGGAGGAGGATGATAAGGAGGGAGGAGGATTCGGAAAGAAAGGAGGAGGGGAAGTAGCAAAGGGAGGTGATTAGAGAGGGGAGAAGTGAGGAGGAGGATAGGGGGGAGAAGGATAAGGGGGAAAGTGCGGTATGATTATGTCAGTATTTTTTAATGTACCGCTTTAACATTCTAAATACTGACTAAATCATACCGCCAGGCAGGTTAAGTATTTGGGAAGTCTGCAACAGAAATTTAGCATTTTTTTATGGACAGCTCTCGAAATCCTTAAACTTGGAGCAGTAACCGGAGAACTAGACATGTTGTATAACATTTATATACATATCAACGATTCTCCGTCCATCTTCTTAAAAGGACATGGAAGGTTTCTGGATTTCACTAGGAATATACTACACCTATGTATCTCTGTGCTTTTTTTTTTTTGTAAGAAGTGCTTAAAAGCTCTGTTTTTTTCTGCATAAAAATCATACAAGTAGTTCCTAACTCATTTCCCTCTATTTAGCTTATGAAGACAGTGTATTTCTTAGTACAGTTTTTGCCCTGTGTCATAGCAACCAATCACTGGCAACATTCTGCAATATGCTACTTGAGAGGGGTCACTGACAGGCTAATTGAAACACTGCTCTTCAAACTCTGTGTCTTTATGAGCTCAATTAGCTAAAGAGAGCTGAACATGTAAAAATGTATACTTTTCAGCAGAAAGAAACAGAGCTTTTATATTCCTAGTGAAATCTAGAAACCTTCCACCTGCCTTTTTAATTGTAGTTTATAAACAATAGTACTTTGCAGCACTGTATGCGTTATATTGTGTACAGGTACATAGGGTTCACTGATATGATAGAAAAAGATAATTGTGCAGCCAACTCCAGTATCTTTGCCAAGAAAACCGTATGGATTAGCACAACCACACACACAATGCAAAATACAGGGCACAAATTTAATAGCAACAGCATATTCAGGCAGGCATAAATAAACTCTTAGGGCCTCATTCTATTATCGGCCGTAAATCGGCCGTAAGGCTGCGATTCCTTGCGGGGGTTCAGTTAACTCGCGATTCTATTATACGGCCCCGCAAGGATCTCATCTTACGGCCGGCCGCATATCTTGGAACCGGCCGTAAGCTGTGAAATATAAAAACTGAAAAATAAATTCAAGCCTGCACTGTACAGCTCTGTAAATGCTAGGGATCATATTGGGGGACATGAGGATTAAAATAAACCCACTCTCAAGCTTGCACATCAGCCCAAACCCGAGTTCAAATTAACTGTTTATTTTCCGGCTGCGGCGTGGGCGTGTCTGAGGTGCTCCAAGCACTCTGGACTTTTTACATGGATATTTTACGGATATTAAAAATAAAATATTTTACGGATTTGAGTATAGGACAATTATGTGCTATTTTTTCTAACACCTAAAATCCCTTTATAGTCTTCTCAAAGTGCAGGATGGCTTTATTTGAGCTATTTTATGTGCTTAATTGGTGCTAGCGGGACCTCTTTCCTGCAAGTAAGCTGCGGCTCGCTTTTAGCCTTGCAGAGAGGTTTCCCGGAGCAATTGAATTGCAAAACTCTTGCGGCCGTTTTAGATCAAAGGCTTTCCTCTGGCGCAAGCGGCCGCAAGAGATAGCAAGGCACCGGCCGCAAGCCTGCCGGAGCCTCCGGCCGTAAGGGAATAGAATAGCAGAATAGCTTGCGGCCGGTCCTTGCGGCCCCGCAACGGCTGCGGCCGCTAATAGAATGAGGCCCTTAGTGTGTATCTTTAGTCTTCTGCTTGCTAGAGATGATTTTCTGATTTCCTCTTTGCTGTTTAATCTTCATCTTATATATATACAGTGGATATAAAAAGTCTACACACTCCTGTTAAAATGTTAGGTTTCTGTGCTGTAAAAAAATGAGACAAAGATAAATCATTTCCGAACTCTTTCCACCTTTAATGTGACATATAAACTGTACAACTTAATTAAAAAACAAACTGACATCTTTTAGGTGGAGGGAATAAAAATAAAAATAATGTGGTTGCATAAGTCTGCACACCCTCTTATAACTGGGGATGTAGCTGTGTTCAGAATTAAGCAATCACATTCCAAATGGTGTTAAATAGGAGCCAGCATACACCTGCCATCATTTAAAGTGCGTCTGATTAATCCCAAATAAAGTTCAGCTGCTCTAGTTGGTCTTTCCTGAAATTTTCTTAGTCGCATCCCACAGCAAAAGCCATGGTCCACAGAGAGCTTCCAAAGCATCAGAGGGATCTCATTGTTAAAAGGTATCAGTCAGGAGAAAGGTACAAAAGAATTTCCAAGGCATTAGATATACCATGGAACACAGTGAAGACAGTCATCATCAAGTGGATAAAATATGGCACAACAGTGACATTACCAAGAACTGGAGCTCCCTCCAAAATTGATGAAAAGACGAGAAGAAAAACTGGTCTGGGAGGCTACCAAGAGACCTACAGCCACATTAAAGGAGCTGCCGGAATATTTGGCAAGTACTTGCTGTGTGGTACATGTGACAACAATCTCCCGTATTCTTCATATGTCTGGGCTATGGGGTAGAGTGGCAAGACGAAAGCCTTTTCTTACTAAGAAAAACATCCAAGCCAGGCTTCCTTTTGCAAAAACACATCTGAAGTCTCCCAAAAGCATGTGGGAAAAGGTGTTATGGTCTGATGAAACCAAGGTTGAACTTTTTGGCCATAATTCCAAAAGATATGTTTGGCGCAAAAACAACAATGCACATCACCAAAAGAACACCATACCCACAGTAAAGCATGGTGGTGGCAGCATCATGCTTTGGGGCTATTTTTCTTCAGCTGGAACTGGCGCCTTAGTTAAGATAGAGGAATTATGAACAGTTCCAAATACCAGTCAGTCAATATTGGCACAAAACCTTCAGGCTTCTGCTAGAAAGCTGAACATGAAGAGGAACTTCATCTTTCAGCATGACAATGGAATGGCTTCACCAGAAGAAGATTAAAGTTTTGGAATGGCCCAGTCAGAGCCCAGACCTGAATCAGATTGAAAATCTGTGGGGTGATCTGAAGAGGGCTGTGCACAGGAGATGCCCTCGCAATCTGACAGGTTTGGAGTGTTTTTGCAAAGAAGAGTGGGCGAATCTTGCCAAGTCAAAATGTGCCATGCTTATAGACGCATACCCAAAACTGTGTGCTGTAATAAAATCAAAAGGTGCTTCAACAAAGTATTAGTTTAAGGGTGTGCATACTTATGCAACCATATTATTTTATTTTTATATTTTTTCTTCCCTCTACCTAAAAGATTTCAGTCTGTTTTTCAATTGAGTTGTACAGTTTATAGGTCACATTAAAGGTGGAAAAACTTCTGAAATGATTTATCTTTGTCTCATTTTTTTACAGCACAGAAACCTGACATTTTAACAGGGGTGTGTAGACTTTTTATATCCACTGTATATGTATGTATGTATTTTATATATATGTATGTGTATATATATATGTATGTGTGTATATATATATATATATATATATATATATATATATATATATATATATATATATATATATATATATATATATATATACTAGCGAATTGCCCGTCAAAAAATTATTAGTTTTGTGTGTACTACTGAAACATATAATACAATTAATAAATGAATATACTTTACCTATTTTGAAGCATTGTGTTGAGCTGGCAATCTGTTTTGATGTTGCTGCAGCATTAGTGGTGTTGAGCTGCTGTGTAAGCATGATGAATGTGTGCAGTGTAATAGTGTGCGTGCGCGAGACAAAACCGTTAGCGTAGTTGTGTACTTCCGCATTGGCATAAAATGGCGGGTAATGTGTGGTATGCGTCTTAGCGGAATATCCGTAGTTCTTTTGTGGTGTTTTGCGAGTTTCTTGTGGTGTTTTGCGTGTTTAAAGTGCTGTAGCCTCGTTTTCGTTTTGTTCAGCGGCTATTTTTTCTCTCGCTTAGCGAATTTTTTAGTGTCTAAACTCTTTTATTTTTAGTTAAATTAAGGTGTAAGTTTTTTTTTTGAGGTCCTGGATGCTCCCTCTTGCTGTAGGTAAGCTTTTTATGTATGTGCTGTGTGTATTTATTGTGTTTTTAATTTTGTCATGTTCGCGAGTTGCGTCCGATTTTTGCGAGGTCGTAATGTGTGGTTACGTGTCTCGTATGTTTTTTGCGTTGCGAGGTAAAGTTTGCGAGGGTCGTAGTTGGTGTGTCGTGTGTTTTGCGTTGCGACATAAAGTTTGCGAGGGTCGTAGTTGGTGTGTCGTGTTTTTTGCGTTGCGACGTAAAGTTTGCGAGGGTCGCAGTTGCTTAGCAACAACTCGTACGCTCACAACTATATATGTGATATATATATATATATATATATATATATACCGTATTTTTCGCCGTATAAGACGCACTTTTTCTTCCCCAAAACTGGGGGAGGAAAGTTGGTGCGTCTTATACGGCGAATATACCTTTTCAAACTGCCTCTGTCATCTTGATCTCACCCCAGCGCTTCCTACCAGCATCGCGTCGGCCGGTGCGTCCTAGTGACGTCACACACGCAACGCTGCAGTACACGAGGAGTGCTGGTAGGAAGCGCTGGGGTGAGATCAAGATGGCAGAGATCAGAAGAAAGGTGAGGATCAGGGGGGTCAGGGAGGATCAGGATGGTCAGGGAGGATCAGGAGGGTCAGGGAGGATCAGGAGGGTCAGGGAGGGTCAGGGAGGGTCAACGGCTCCCAAATGCTCCCAAATGCTGCAGTATATAGATATGTGTGTGTGTGTGTGTGTGTGTGTGTGTATGTGTGCATGTATGTGTGTGTATGTATATTTATGTGTGTATGTATGTATGTGTATCTATATATATATATATATATATATATATATATATATATATATATATATATATATATATATATATATATATATATAATTTGTGTGTAATGTAGGTGTGTATCTGTGTGTAAAGTGTATTTGTGTTTGATTCAGATTTTTTTTTTTCTTGTTTTCCTCCTCTAAAAACTAGGTGCGTCTTATCTGCCGGTGCGTCTTATAGGGCGAAAAATACGGTATATATATATATATATATATATATATATATAATATATATATATATATATATATATATATATATATATATATATATATATTTATATATATATATATATCACATATTATAATTGTCTAACTGCGATTCGTCGTCACGCTTCAGCCGAATCGCAGTTTGACAATTATAAAGTGCTGCGCATTGCGCAGAGCGCGTCGCGAGCCGCGCATGCGCAGAGCGCGTCGCGAGCCGCGCTTGCGCGGCCCGAGACAAGAGTGAAGAAGAGGGGGGGTAGAGGCACAGAGGGAGAGTGGGGAAGAGGGGAGGGAGAGTGGGGGAGAGTGGGGAAGAGAGGCACAGAGGGAGGGGGGGGGGGGAGAGGCACAGGGGGAGAGTGGGGAAGAGGGAGAGTGGGGAAGAGGGGGGGGGGAGAGGCACGGCACAGAGGGAGAGTGGGGAAGAGGGAGAGTGGGGAAGAGGGGGGGGGGAGAGGCACGGCACAGAGGGAGAGTGGGGAAGAGGCACAGAGGGAGAGTGGGGAAGAGACACAGAGGGAGGGGGAAGAGACACAGAGGGAGGGGGAGAGCGCGTCGCGAGCCGCGCATGCGCAGAGCGCGTCGCGAGCCGCGCATGCGCAGAGCGCGTCGCGAGCCGCGCTTGCGCGCAGCGCGGCCCGAGACAAGAGTGAAGAAGAGGGGGGGTAGAGGCACAGAGGGAGAGTGGGGAAGAGGGGAGGGAGAGTGGGGGAGAGTGGGGAAGAGAGGCACAGAGGGAGAGTGGGGAAGAGGGGGGGGGGAGAGGCACAGGGGGAGAGTGGGGAAGAGGGGGGGAGAGGCACGGCACAGAGGGAGAGTGGGGAAGAGGCACAGAGGGAGAGTGGGGAAGAGGCACAGAGGGAGAGTGGGGAAGAGGCACAGAGGGAGAGTGGGGAAGAGGCACAGAGGGAGAGTGGGGAAGAGGGGAGGGAGAGTGGGGGAGAGTGGGGAAGAGAGGCACAGAGGGAGAGTGGGGAAGAGGGGGGGGGAGAGGCACAGGGGGAGAGTGGGGAAGAGGGAGAGTGGGGAAGAGGGGGGGAGAGGCACGGCACAGAGGGAGAGGGGGGGAGAGGCACAGGGGGAGAGTGGGGAAGAGGGGGGGGAGAGGCACGGCACAGGGAGAGTGGGGAAGAGGCACAGAGGGAGAGTGGGGAAGAGGCACAGAGGGAGAGTGGGGAAGAGGCACAGAGGGAGAGTGGGGAAGAGGCACAGAGGGAGAGTGGGGAAGAGGCACAGAGGGAGAGTGGGGAAGAGGCACAGAGGGAGAGTGGGGAAGAGGCACAGAGGGAGAGTGGGGAAGAGGCACAGAGGGAGAGTGGGGAAGAGGCACAGAGGGAGAGTGGGGAAGAGGCACAGAGGGAGAGTGGGGAAGAGGCACAGAGGGAGAGTGGGGAAGAGGCACAGAGGGAGAGTGGGGAAGAGACACAGGGGAGGTAGAGGAGGGGGAAAAGACACAGGGGAGGTAGAGGAGGGGGAAAAGACACAGGGGAGGTAGAGGAGGGGGAAAAGACACAGGGGAGGTAGAGGAGGGGGAAAAGACACACGGGAGGTAGAGGAGGGGGAAGATACACACGGGAGGTAGAACAGGGGGAAGATACACATGGGAGGGAAATGGGGGGGGGGGAAGAGGGGAACAGACATAGGGGGAAGGGGGAAAGAGACACCGGCCAGGGGGGAACAGGCACAGAGGGAGAGGGGGTAAGAAGCACAGAGGGAGAGGGGGGAAGAGACACAGGGTGGAGAGATACAGAGGGTGAGGGAGGAAGAGACACAGAGGGAAAGGGGGGAAGAGGTACAGAGAGAGGGGGAAAGAGGCACAGAGAGAGGGGGAAAGAGGCACAGAGGGGGGGGGACAGAGGAAGGGGTGAAGAGACACAGTGGCGAGACACACAGAGAGAGGCGGGGGAAGAGGCACAGAGGGAGAGGGTGGAAGACACAGAGGGTGAGGGGGAAGAGACAGGGAGGAAGAGGCACAGAAAGAGGAGGGGGAAGAGACACAGGGGAGTGAGAGGAGGGGGAAGAGACACAGGGGAGAGAGTGCAGGGGGGAAGATACACAAGGGAGGGAAATGGAGACACGAGGAAGGCCGGAACAGACACAGGGGGAGGGGGAAAGAGACACAGGCCAGGGGGGAACAGACACAGGAGAGGGTTGAGGGAGACACAGGGGGGGGAAGAGATGCATGGGAGGGAGAAGGGGGAAAGAGACACAGGGGAGGAGTTTAGAGACACGGGAGGGAGAGGGAGGTAAAAACACAGGGGGGCAGGAGATACAAAGGAGGTAGACGAGGTGGAAGGAGACACAAGGGAGGGAGAGGAGGGGGGAAATAAGACACGAGGGAGGAAGTAGACAGAGGGGGAGACTCGCAATGAGCTCCAAAGGGGCTCATTGCAATGCCTGTGTTGAGCGCCAAAGGCGCTCATCACAAGGCCAGTAAAGTAGAGGGGGAGAGGCTTACATTGTGTGGCAAACAGCATTGCCAGGCTTCAGTTTTTATTGCCGTCATTTTTGACGGGCAAGTCGCTAGTATATATATAAATGTCTCTAAATGACATATTGTGATATTAAACAACACTTTACAGCCTTTATACTAGGCTTTATTGAACGTTTCAAACCAACATGTATATTTGATGGGCTCCATTGCAATATTGCAAATATCATTAAGAGCAGCATTCAATGCTAGCTACTCTTGGGATTTTAATCCTTTAGACCAGTCGTCAACATGGTCCCTACCACTCATTAGTGGGCGATTCAAGCATTTATGATGCAGTGATGGCAGTGGGGTAATCTATAGGTGGCATCGCTGGCAAGTGACGTCACATGCCAGAGACCTGCAGCACCACGCTTGGCTGGTTGGAGAGCTGGTAAAAGAGCCTAGGGACATCACCCAGGACCGTATCACTATCTAGTAAGTACAGGGTGATACATAGCTAGGGTCATATGATTTATGTACCCAGAAATGGGAAAGGGTAAATTTAGTTACTGTGGCACCGGTGGGCGGTAAGGACATTTTACCATCAAAAGTGGGCGGAAAGTGTGAAAAGGTTGACGATCCCTGCCTTCGAAAATGTTAGTAAATTACCATTTAGACTGAAAATACCTTTTGTACGAAAATAAAAAAAAGGCAAAGGAATAAAAAAATCCAAGTTAAAGAACAAAAATTTAGTTTCTTCTGGGTAAGGACACCGAACTAGCAGCAGCACCCTGAAGATTTAACTGAGGTATAGATAATACCTACCTAGGAAATGTGTTTTGCAATGCAAGATTGAATGGTTTGCTAGTTGTGGACGGATAAAATGGGTTCTGCGTTGTTGAAGAGGGTTGTGGTTGCCCACTATAGAGCAGTGTTCTCAAACCTCTCCTCAGGACCCACCAATTAGGCCATGATTTAGAAATAATGAGTGAACAAAAGTGTGGCAACTAGTATTTAACAGGCGGTGGAGGCTCAAATTGCTTCACCTGTTTCACATAAATCATGGCTTGTCTGGTGGGTCCGGAGGAGAGGGCTGTATGAGGCCCCAGGACCATGGAGTGAAAAGATAATCCCAGACATATGTTTCACATCCTCAGCTTTGCCTTGCCCTATGGTGTATAAGCAAAGAAAAACAAGATCAGTAACGGTTTACCTTAAACCTTGCAGAAATTGTTGGGATGATATACCTTTACCATCTTATATGAGGGAAATAGTGTAGCTACGTCCAGGATGATTTGATTTTGTTCTGTGTAAAGACCATTATCTACCATCATTTGATCACTTCAATGCGATACGTCCCAGAGAGCTTACAATGGCAAGAGACCATTAGTTACCAGCCTGAGATCATTGCTACTATAGTCCTGCTGAGCACATATAACAAGCTTACGGATAATTGTCTGCGACCACAGAATTTTTATATCTGACGGTTGGAACTGGCATAATTACGAATGATGTAGGTTTCTTATTACACAGTGGGATTCTATTTTTGAAGCACTCGTCCACTTTTTATATTCATTAAAAGGCAACTGTAATGATCCAACATTACAATGCTACTTTAATTTAAATGGTTCGCTTTTTTAGAAGATAATGTGATTATGAAGATAAATTAGAGTAATAATGGTAAACAACTGAAGCCAAAATTTCAGAAAAAGTGCAACCAACCCAACAAATAAACAATGCAGCAGTTTGTTGGAGGAGAATAAAAGAGACCGGAAGAGCGAGCAAATGAACAATAAAAAAGTTAGTAATGGTATTTGAAACGTTTGGGGTGCATCAAAAATGGCTTATTTTTTACAATAATTTATTTAATTTATATTCCTATAAACTATGTATCTGCTGTAACTATATTCCAGTGTATACTTGTAAGGAACATTAGCAGATAAGACTACAAAAGAATATTGAAATGTGAAAACTGAAATAATTTGTTTGCAAGTTGCTTAAAGGTATATAGAGGTTTCATGGATTATGAATGCATCTGATAGAGGCGAATCCATAGTTTATGCAAATATTTTTTTTTGCCTGAAAAATCCCCCAGAAAGCACTAATACACCTACCCTAAAGTTTGCAAAATTTCTTCAGTTTAATACCATGTGATTTTGAGAAGGAATACCCTTGAAAATCCAGGCTACATTAGCAGAAAATTCATAATTTGTTGTGACCAATCAGAGGCAAGTACAACATTGTTTGTAATGTTTGGAGATTCAGTCTCTGCACCAAAGCATCCTGGATGTGTAGTATTTTGTTACCACCACAAGGAATCAAGGAAACAGCATAGGTAACGCTGCTCTGGATCTCTACACTGTGATTAAGAGTTATTATAGGGTTACACATTTACTTGAATGCAATGTTTCTATTGGTTAGTACCAGGTGTCTATGTAAGCATCTCTGGGACATGGAAACCATTTTTTAAAATAAAACACATCTGTGTGTATAGAATGACTCCATTAAGTGTCTATATCTGATGTAAGCAGCTTGTGTTAGATTAGAAAAAGGTAAAAACAGGGAATTTAGATATGCCTTTAATCCTGGTCTATTTAAAGCCATGCATGGTAGGCAACTTAGTCCTTTGCTTGCCTCAGAAATATAGGATTAAAGTATATTTGGATGAGCTTAGGTGCATGAATCAAACTGTGCTAAAGAAGAAAAAAACTGAATACACACACAGCGAAATCAAGAAAACCTGTTTGCGACCTTTGTAAGACTAAGTTTCTTTCCACTGCTACTAACTGGGAGAAAAAGAAGAGAAATCAAGTGTGCCAATGTTTCACTTCATTAATTTTTATTGTATTATATTATTGATTCTTTGCTTTTACTGAAGTGCCTCTTTATACATCTTTAACAGTTTATTTTAGGTTTGTGTAATTATATATTTAATTCTAAATGCATTTATTGGTTTTTATTTTACAGAATTTTGTCAAAGGTGGAGCAACAAGAAGTCCGACTTCATTAGGTAAGAATAGGAAACTAGAAGTTTTGTATCGGTCACTTGTCAAATGATTCATGATCCAAAGAGACACAGGAGGGAGAGGGGGGAAGAGACACAGGGAAGGGGGAGGGGGGGAGACACAGGGAAAGGAGGGGGGGGGAGACACAGGGGAGAGAGGGGGGAGAGAGAGAGAGAGAGACACTGGGGAGAGAGGGGGAGAGAGAGAGAGAGACACTGGGGAGAGAGGGGGGATGGAGAGAGAGAGACACTGGGGAGAGAGGGGGGAGGGAGAGAGAGAGACACTGGGGAGAGAGGGGGGAGGGAGAGAGAGAGACACTGGGGAGAGAGGGGGGAGAGAGAGAGAGAGACACTGGGGAGAGAGGGGGGAGGGAGAGAGAGAGACACTGGGGAGAGAGGGGGGAGGGAGAGAGAGAGACACTGGGGAGAGAGGGGGGAGGGAGAGAGAGAGACACTGGGAAGAGAGGGGGGAGGGAGAGAGAGAGACACTGAGGAGAGAGGGGGGAGGGAGAGAGAGAGACACTGGGGAGAGAGGGGGGAGGGAGAGAGAGAGACACTGGGGAGAGAGGGGGGAGGGAGAGAGAGAGACACTGGGGAGAGAGGGGGGAGGGAGAGAGAGAGACACTGGGGAGAGAGGGGGGAGGGAGAGAGAGAGAGACACTGGGGAGAGAGGGGGGAGGGAGAGAGAGAGAGACACTGGGGAGAGAGGGGGGAGGGAGAGAGAGAGAGACACTGGGGAGAGAGGGGGGAGGGAGAGAGAGAGAGACACTGGGGAGAGAGGGGGGAGGGAGAGAGAGAGACACTGGGGAGAGAGGGGGGAGGGAGAGAGAGAGAGACACTGGGGAGAGAGGGGGGAGGGAGAGAGAGAGACACTGGGGAGAGAGGGGGAGGGAGAGAGAGAGACACTGGGGAGAGAGGGGGAGGGAGAGAGAGAGACACTGGGGAGAGAGGGGGAGGGAGAGAGAGAGACACTGGGGAGAGGGGGAGGGAAAGAGAGAGACACTGGAGAGAGAGGGGGGAGGGAGAGAGAGAGACACTGGGGAGAGAGGTCGGAGGGGGGGGGAGAGACACTGGGGAGAGAGGGGGAGGGGGGGAGAGAGACACTGGGGAGAGAGGGGGGAGGGGGGAGAGAGGGGGGAGAGAGGGGGGAGGGGGGGAGAGAGACACTAGGGGGAGGGGGGGGGAGAGACACTAGGGGGAGGGGGGGGGAGAGACACTGGGGAGAGAGGGGGGAGGGAGGGAGAGAGAGAGAGACACTGGGGAGAGAGGGGGAGGGGGGGAGAGAGACACTGGGGAGAGAGGGGGGAGGGGGGAGAGAGGGGGGAGAGAGGGGGGAGGGGGGGAGAGAGGGGGGAGGGGGGGAGAGAGACACTAGGGGGAGGGGGGGGGGAGAGACACTAGGGGGAGGGGGGGGAGAGACACTAGGGGGAGGGGGGGGGAGAGACACTGGGGAGAGAGGGGGGAGGGGGGGAGAGAGACACTGGGGAGAGAGGGGGGAGGGGGGGAGAGAGACACTGGGGAGAGAAGGGGGAGGGAGGGAGAGAGAGAGAGACACTGGGGAGAGAAGGGGGAGGGAGAGAGAGACACACTGGGGAGAGAAGGGGGAGGGAGAGAGAGAGACACTGGGGAGAGAAGGGGGAGGGAGAGAGAGAGACACTGGGGAGAGAAGGGGGAGGGAGAGAGAGAGACACTGGGGAGAGAAGGGGGAGGGAGAGAGAGAGACACTGGGGAGAGAAGGGGGAGGGAGAGAGAGAGACACTGGGGAGAGAGGGGGGAGGGAGAGAGAGAGACACTGGGGAGAGAGGGGGGAGGGACAGAGAGAGACACTGGGGAGAGAGGGGGGAGGGAGAGAGAGAGACACTGGGGAGAGAGGGGGGAGGGAGAGAGAGAGACACTGGGGAGAGAGGGGGGAGGGAGAGAGAGAGACACTGGGGAGAGAGGGGGGAGGGAGAGAGAGAGACACTGGGGAGAGAGGGGGGAGGGAGAGAGAGAGACACTGGGGAGAGAGGGGGGAGGGAGAGAGAGAGACACTGGGGAGAGAGGGGGAGGGAGAGAGAGAGACACTGGGGAGAGAGGGGGAGGGAGAGAGAGACACTGGGGAGAGAGGGGGGAGGGAGAGAGAGAGACACTGGGGAGAGAGGGGGGAGGGAGAGAGAGAGACACTGGGGAGAGAGGGGGGAGGGAGAGAGAGAGACACTGGGGAGAGAAGGGGGAGGGAGAGAGAGAGACACTGGGGAGAGAAGGGGGAGGGAGAGAGAGACACTGGGGAGAGAAGGGGGAGGGAGAGAGAGAGACACTGGGGAGAGAAGGGGGAGGGAGAGAGAGAGACACTGGGGAGAGAGGGGGGAGGGAGAGAGAGAGACACTGGGGAGAGAGGGGGGAGGGAGAGAGAGAGACACTGGGGAGAGAGGGGGGAGGGAGAGAGAGAGACACTGGGGAGAGAGGGGGGAGGGAGAGAGAGAGACACTGGGGAGAGAGGGGGGAGGGAGAGAGAGAGACACTGGGGAGAGAAGGGGGAGGGAGAGAGAGAGACACTGGGGAGAGAGGGGGGAGGGAGAGAGAGAGACACTGAGGAGAGAGGGGGGAGGGAGAGAGAGAGACACTGAGGAGAGAGGGGGGAGGGAGAGAGAGAGACACTGGGGAGAGAGGTCGGAGGGGGGGGGAGAGACACTGGGGAGAGAGGGGGAGGGGGGGAGAGAGACACTGGGGAGAGAGGGGGGAGGGGGGAGAGAGACACTGGGGAGAGAGGGGGGAGGGGGGAGAGAGACACTGGGGAGAGAGGGGGGAGGGGGGTGAGAGGGGGGAGAGAGGGGGGAGGGGGGGAGAGAGACACTAGGGGGAGGGGGGGGGAGAGACACTAGGGGGAGGGGGGGGGAGAGACACTGGGGAGAGAGGGGGGAGGGGGGAGAGAGACACTGGGGAGAGAGGGGGGAGGGGGGGGAGAGAGACACTGGGGAGAGAGGGGGGAGGGGGGGAGAGAGACACTGGGGAGAGAGGGGGGAGGGGGGGAGAGAGACACTGGGGAGAGAGGGGGGAGGGGGGGAGAGAGACACTGGGGAGAGAGGGGGGAGGGGGGGAGAGAGACACTGGGGAGAGAGGGGGGAGGGGGGGAGAGAGACACTGGGGAGAGAAGGGGGAGGGAGAGAGAGAGACACTGGGGAGAGAAGGGGGAGGGAGAGAGAGACACTGGGGAGAGAAGGGGGAGGGAGAGAGAGAGACACTGGGGAGAGAGGGGGGAGGGAGAGAGAGAGACACTGGGGAGAGAGGGGGGAGGGAGAGAGAGAGACACTGGGGAGAGAGGGGGGGAGGGAGAGAGAGAGACACTGGGGAGAGAGGGGGGAGGGAGAGAGAGAGACACTGGGGAGAGAGGGGGGAGGGAGAGAGAGAGACACGGGGGAGAGAGGGGGGAGGGAGAGAGAGAGACACTGGGGAGAGAGGGGGGAGGGAGAGAGAGAGACACGGGGGAGAGAGGGGGGGGGGAGAGAGAGAGACACTGGGGAGAGAGGGGGGAGGGAGAGAGAGAGACACTGGGGAGAGAGGGGGGAGGGAGAGAGAGAGACACTGGGGAGAGAGGGGGGAGGGAGAGAGAGAGACACTGGGGAGAGAGGTCGGAGGGGGGGGAGAGACACTGGGGAGAGAGGGGGAGGGGGGAGAGAGGGGGGAGGGGGGGAGAGAGACACTAGGGGGAGGGGGGGGGGAGAGAGGCACTGGGGGGAGGAGGGGAGGGAGAGAGAGACTGGGGAGAGAAGGGGGAGGGAGAGAGAGAGACACTGGGGAGAGAGGGGGAGGGGGGGAGAGAGACACTGGGGAGAGAGGGGGGAGGGGGGAGGGGGGGGAGAGGGGGGAGGGGGGGAGAGAGACACTAGGGGGAGGGGGGGAGAGAGGCACTGGGGGGAGGAGGGGGAGGGAGAGACACTGGGGAGAGAAGGGGGAGGGAGAGACACTGGGGAGAGAAGGGGGAGGGAGAGAGAGAGACACTGGGGAGAGGAGGGGGAGGGAGAGACACTGGGGAGAGAAGGGGGAGGGAGAGAGAGAGACACTGGGGAGAGAAGGGGGAGGGAGAGAGAGAGACACTGGGGAGAGAAGGGGGAGGGAGAGAGAGAGACACGAGGGAGAGAGGGGGGAGGGAGAGAGAGAGACACGAGGGAGAGAGGGGGGAGGGAGAGAGAGAGACACGAGGGAGAGAGGGGGGAGGGAGAGAGACACGAGGGAGAGAGGGGGGAGGGAGAGAGACACGGGGGAGAGAGGGGGGAGGGAGAGAGACACGGGGGAGAGAGGGGGGAGGGAGAGAGACACGGGGGAGAGAGGGGGGAGGGAGAGAGACACAGGGGAGAGAGGGGGGAGGGAGCGAGAAGGGAGGGAGGGAGCGAGAAGGGAGGGAGGGAGCGAGAAGGGAGGGAGGGAGCGAGAAGGGAGGGAGAGAGGGACACAGGGGAGAGAGAGACACAGGGGAGCGAGGGGGTAGGGAGAGAGAGACACGGGGGAGAGAGGGGGGAGGGAGAGAGAGACACGGGGGAGAGAGGGGGGAGGGAGAGAGACACGAGGGAGAGAGGGGGGAGGGAGAGAGACACGGGGGAGAGAGGGGGGAGGGAGAGAGACACGGGGGAGAGAGGGGGGAGGGAGAGAGACACGGGGGAGAGAGGGGGGAGGGAGAGAGACACGGGGGAGAGAGGGGGGAGGGAGAGAGACACGGGGGAGAGAGGGGGGAGGGAGAGAGACACGGGGGAGAGAGGGGGGAGGGAGCGAGAAGGGAGGGAGGGAGCGAGAAGGGAGGGAGGGAGCGAGAAGGGAGGGAGGGAGCGAGAAGGGAGGGAGGGAGCGAGAAGGGAGGGAGGGAGCGAGAAGGGAGGGAGAGAGGGACACAGGGGAGAGAGAGACACAGGGGAGAGAGAGACACAGGGGAGAGAGAGACACAGGGGAGCGAGGGGGTAGGGAGAGAGAGACACAGGGGAGAGAGAGACACAGGGGAGCGAGGGGGTAGGGAGAGAGAGACACGGGGGAGAGAGGGGGGAGGGAGAGAGAGACACGGGGGAGAGAGGGGGGAGGGAGAGAGAGACACGGGGGAGAGAGGGGGGAGGGAGAGGGAGAGAGGGGGGAGGGAGAGAGAGACACGGGGGAGAGAGGGGGGAGGGAGAGAGAGACACGGGGTAGAGAGGGGGAAGGGAGAGAGAGACACGGGGGAGAGAGGGGGGAGGGAGGGAGCGAGGGGGGAGGGAGGGAGCGAGAAGGGAGGGAGGGAGAGAGAGAGAGACACACACAGGGGTGGGAGAGGAGAGAGAGAGAGACACACACACAGGGGAGGGAGAGGAGAGAGAGAGAGAGACACACACACAGGGGAGGGAGGGGAGAGAGAGAGGGAGACACAGGGGAGGGAGGGGAGAGAGAGAGGGAGACACAGGGGAGGGAGGGGAGAGAGAGAGGGAGACACAGGGGAGGGAGGGGAGAGAGAGAGGGAGACACAGGGGAGGGAGGGGAGAGAGGGAGACACAGGGGAGGGAGGGGAGAGAGAGAGGGAGACACAGGGGAGGGAGGGGAGAGAGAGAGGGAGACACAGGGGAGGGAGGGGAGAGAGAGAGGGAGACACGGAGGGGAGAGAGGGAGACACGGAGGGGAGAGAGGGAGACACGGAGGGGAGAGAGGGAGACACGGAGGGGAGAGAGGGAGACACGGAGGGGAGAGAGGGAGACACGGAGGGGAGAGAGGGAGACACGGAGGGGAGAGAGGGAGACACGGAGGGGAGAGAGGGAGACACGGAGGGGAGAGAGGGAGACACGGAGGGGAGAGAGGGAGACACGGAGGGGAGAGAGGGAGAGAGGGAGACACGGAGGGGAGAAAGAGAGAGAGAGGGAGACACAGAGGGGAGAAAGAGAGAGAGAGGGAGACACGGAGGGGAGAGAGAGAGAGAGGGAGACACGGAGGGGAGAGAGAGAGAGAGGGAGACACGGAGGGGAGAGAGAGAGAGAGGGAGACACGGAGGGGAGAGAGAGAGAGAGGGAGACACGGAGGGGAGAGAGAGAGAGAGAGGGAGACACGGAGGGGAGAGAGAGAGAGAGGGAGACACGGAGGGGAGAGAGAGAGAGAGGGAGACACGGAGGGGAGAGAGAGAGAGGGAGACACGGAGGGGAGAGAGAGAGAGAGGGAGACACGGAGGGGAGAGAGAGAGAGAGGGAGACACGGAGGGGAGAGAGAGAGAGGGAGACACGGAGGGGAGGGAGAGAGAGGGAGACACGGAGGGGAGGGGAGACACGGAGGGGAGAGAGAGAGAGAGGGAGACACGGAGGGGAGAGAGAGAGAGGGAGACACGGAGGGGAGGGAGAGAGAGGGAGACACGGAGGGGAGAGAGAGAGAGAGGGAGACACGGAGGGGAGAGAGAGAGAGGGAGACACGGAGGGGAGGGAGAGAGAGGGAGACACGGAGGGGAGGGGAGACACGGAGGGGAGAGAGAGAGAGAGGGAGACACGGAGGGGAGAGAGAGAGAGGGAGACACGGAGGGGAGGGAGAGAGAGGGAGACACGGAGGGGAGGGGAGACACGGAGGGGAGGGGAGACACGGAGGGGAGGGGAGACACGGAGGGGAGGGGAGACACGGAGGGGAGAGAGGGGAGGGAGAGAGGGGAGAGAGAGAGGGGAGAGAGAGAGGGGAGAGAGAGAGGGGAGAGAGAGAGGGGAGAGAGAGAGGGGAGAGAGAGAGGGGAGAGAGAGACACTGGGGAGGAGGGATGGGAGAGAGAGACAAAGGTGGACTTCTTGCTTCCTGTGCCCTAGGAAGTGCAGCTATACCTCACTGATGAGGTCCAATTAAGGCTGAAACGTACTTCTAGGGTTTGCGGTTTCTCCTGTTCATGGTATATTTGCCTTGTATTTTGGGACTGCATCACTCTTTTGAGCCAGACCTTTAATGAAATATTCTGTGCATCACTATGGCTGGCGATGCTCCCTTTAAAATAGACACTTAAAGGCATATTTAAGTTTCCTGGATTATGCATGCAACTGATAGGAGAATCAATATTTTTTTTTTTGCATGAAACCATACCAAAATGAACACTAACAAGTTTGCAAGCAGTTGTTGTCTCTTCTAAAATTACCATAAAATAAAAAATGTGTTTTTGCCAATCACAGGCAGCTATAATTTTTTATAAATTGTAGCAATCAGTGATGCCAGTTTGTGCAGGAAGGAATCATGGGATGTTTTGTCCCTCTGTAGAAGGAAGCAGGAGGAGCCAGACGCTGATCTGTAGATCTCTGCATTGTTCTACTGTTGGCTTGAAGTGTAGTAAAGAGTTAAAATGTATACCCAAATGCAGTGTTTCTATTGTTAGGTATACTGTGCCTATGTAAGCAGCTCTGGGGGTATGGAAAACAAGTTTTATTTTTAAATAACATCTGTTAAGTTATAGAATGAGTCAATGCAATGTGTGTTTCTGATACAGGCAGCATGTGTTAGGTTAGAAAAAGGTAAAAAAAAAAAACAGGGTTTTCCATGCTTGTAAAAGAGCAGATTTAAAAAAACATACCACAAACAATTACTTTTAAAACTATGGAAATGCATCTTTATAAAAGTAGTTAGGGTGCTCTGCATATACTGTATCTGATGTAGCCAAAATATTTCAAGAAGATTATAAGAATATATTTTTAGCCATGCAACACATTTTCATGCAAAGAAAAACACTTGTAATGTATAAAATGTATATACCGTATATACTCGAGTATAAGCCAAGTTTTTCAGCCCTTTTTTTTAAGGCAAAAAAAGGGCCCCCTCGTGTCTCTCTACCCCCCGTGTGTCTCTAAACCACCCACCCCCCACGTGTGTCTCTTAACCCCCCCCCCCTGGTGTCTCTAAAACCACCCCCCACCCCCCGGTGTCTCTAAACCCACCCCCCCCCCCCGGTGTCTCTAAACACCCCCCCCCCCCCCAAATTTCTTAACTTCTAGTTCTTATCCCCCCCGTGTCTCTAAACCCCCCCCCCCACTGGTGTCTCTAAACCTAACCCCCCCCCCCCCTGTTTTGCTGGTTTGGTCTCTAAACCCCCCCCCCCCCCCTAGGTTGTCTCTAAACCCCCCCAAGGGCCCCCCCCCCCCCCCCCCCCCCCCCCCCCCCCCCCCTTGAGGTTGAGGAGTGGGGTTGAGGATGAGGAGTGGGGTTGAGGATGAGGAGTGGGGTTGAGGATGAGGAGTGGGGTTGAGGATGAGGAGTGGGGTTGAGGATGAGGAGTGGGGTTGAGGATGAGGAGTGGGGTTGAGGATGAGGAGTGGGGTTGAGGATGAGGATAAGGGAGGGGAGAAGAGACACAGGGAAGGGAGAGGGGGACACAGGGGGCAGCACATTTCCCACCCTCGGCTTATACTCGAGTCACTCATTTTACCCAGTATTTTGTTGTAAAATGGGTGCCTCGGCTTATACTCGGGTCGCCTTATACTCGAGTATATACGGTAGTTTAAATGTAATTTAGTGGCTTTAGTGTCCCAATTTCTGGTCCCTATACCCAGTACATGCTTTGACACCTTATAAAAGTAACAGATAAGGATAAAACAAAGTGAGATGTATACATATAGCTTTCACGAGAGAATACTTTCACAGACTCTCCCTCCACTCCATTTTGTGGCAAGGGAGAGTCCGTGTATCATATTTATTTTAGTTGCGCCAGACTGCAGTCCCTCTTGTCATTCTTGAGGGGCCTCCTCCTGCATTTCTCCCCACACTTATTTTTGGGTGCCCAGTGTGCCGGAGCAATAGGGCCAGGGACCTCCTTGTCAACCTGCTCCTGGCATTAGCCAAGCTGGCTATTAATTTGATTTTGTTTTTAGTCACAGTTTACCTAATGCTCCTTGTGCTGTGTCCCTTAGTGTCTCATTAGCATCCTGTTTCAAGTGTACTTATTGCCGGATATCTAGATTTTTATAAACTGCAAGCGCTTAATTGTACCTCATTAATTTGTTATAATCACCCCCTGCTGAATGTCCAAGAACAGAAAGCTGAAAAAGTATCGTACTCTATGCCTTCATTTATTATAGACTAACCGAGAACAGAGGTCTAAACCAAATAAATGACATTGGATTTAATTGTCCAGCATAACCTTTACTGATAAAAAATGAAAACCTTCCCAGAGAGCGCAGCATGAACAGCTCTCTAGATCAAATTACGTATTTCAAATACTCGTTTAATTTTGCATTATGATATTAATTAAAAAGAAATTCCCTCCTAACAACACTAATATCACTTTAACAGTAGATTGAAAACTTGCAGACTTACAGTCTTGCAAGTTTCTTTGGGGAAAGTGCTATGGACACCTGATTCTAATCTCACAGGGCCGTTCATTTTTTTTATGTTAATATTATTTTGCCTTGATCACGCATGTATTGCGCTATGGAATATGTTGGAGCATTACAAATAAAGATATTAATAATAATAAATACCTTGGGTATTTGGGTATTGATTGAAATGGTGAGATCTTTTACCAAACCTACCAGATACTGACATTACTGTTTTTTACTTCTTAGACCCAGCCAATAGTGAAGGAGTATGTCATCATGGCGTCAGTAAAACATGGAAGTTAGTCATAATCTGCAATCAGAGGCTACAAATTAATTTAGTGGCAATAAGTAATATTTGATGATCGGGCTCACAGTCAAGCAATCTATAAAATGCATTAGATCATCTGTTTTAGTCCATGTAGGTTTCATGATATGTTTTAACCCCTTGAATCCTGGGATCGATTTTACTCAGAAATAACATTTAACATTATTTTTAATTGCATATTTGTGGGTTTGAGACTATTGTGCAACTAATTCTAATGTCTTTCCATGCCTTTCCATGCCTTTCCATGCCTTTAAAGAACAATATTTTGTGTTTAATTGCTTTTACAGTTCTAATAAGTGTTTGAAAAATGCCTTGCAAGTCCTATTTAGTACTCGTAATTTTTTTCACTAATACTTGATACTTTTTTCATTGGTGGGTTAGACTTAATTTGTGATCTAGTGCCACGGGTCTAATAGTATATCGATGTTGTGTAAGTTTAATTAGTTAGCGCTCGTAAAATTTGAGCTGTGCTAAAACCACTGGAGATCTAAGCCTGAATATGTGTCTTTGGCTGGCCTGTAGGGATTGTGATAAGGAAACTCGTAATCGCATTGCGAGTAGCTAATATAATTTGTGGCAATTGTAAGAG
This sequence comes from Discoglossus pictus, assembly GCA_027410445.1. Lineage (NCBI taxonomy): Eukaryota > Metazoa > Chordata > Amphibia > Anura > Alytidae > Discoglossus > Discoglossus pictus. The sequence goes on along the minus strand of CM050164.1, from coordinate 417,552,403 downwards.
CAGTTTTAAGTGTGTATTTAATTTAGTTTTTCTTGGATTTTTGTTTAATTTTGGGCTGATGAAATGGTGTGTTTCCCCATCGAAATGTTTCTTACTTGCATGAAAAAAAAATGGCTGAATGGATTTGTTTGAAAGTTGTCAGGGTATTAGTGATTTAAAGTGTGACAGCCTTTTTGGAATCTTTAGCTTAATCCATTTTTGATAAATAATAGTTAACAAAAAAGAATATAATGAACATGCAACCTTAATGAGCTTCCCTCCCCTGTAAAGGTTTTCTAATGATACTATTACATTATCAATAACATTACATAGTTACATAGGGCCTCATTCTATTATCGGCCGTAAATCGGCCGTAAGGCTGCGATTCCTTGCGGGGGTTCTGTTAACTCGCAATTCTATTATACGGCCCCGCAAGGATCTCCTCTTACGGCCGGCTGCATATCTTGCAACCGGCCGTAAGCTCAGAAATCTTTAAAGTCAAAAATAAATTCAAGACAGCACTGTACAGCTCTGTAAATGCTAGGGATCATATTGGGGGACATGAGGATTAAAAGTAACCCCCTCTCAAGCTTGCACATCAGCCCAAATCCGAGTTTAAATTAACGGTTTATTTTCCGGCCGCAGCGTGACCAGGTCTGAGGTGCTCCAAGCACTCTGGACTTTTTACATGGATATTTGACATATATTAAAAAAATATATATTTTATGAATTTGAGTATAGGGGAAATTTGTGCTATTTTTGCTAACACCTAAAATCACTTTATAGTCTTCTCAAAGTGCAGGATGGCTTTATTTGGGCTATATTTCGTGCTTAATTGGTGCTAGCAGGACCTCTTTCCTGCAAGTAAGCTGCGGCTCGCTTTTAGCCTTGCAGAGAGGGTTCCCGGAGCAATAGAATTGCAAATAGGATTTTCTTACGGCCGTTTTCCTTGCGGCCGTTTTAGATGAAAGGCTTTCCTCCGGCGCGAGCGGCCGCAAGAGATAGCAAGGCGCCGGCCGCAAGCCTGCCGGAAGCCCCAGCCGGAGGGGAATAGAATAGCTGATTAGCTTGCGGCCGGTCCTTGCGGCCCCGGAACGCCTGCAGCCGATAATAGAATGAGGCCCATAGTATTTAAGGTTGAAAAAAGACTTTCAGTCCATCAAGTTCAACCTTTTAAGATCTCCTCTGATCTGCAATATGCGGATTAACTATTAATTCATTAGTTGTTAATTAATTATTAATCATTTATTTAATGTTTTTTTTTATTTTTATTATTATTAATTAGTCCAGAGGAAGGCAAATAAAAACAAAAAACAAAAAAAACAATCGAGACTTAGCCAATTGTCTCAAGGGGAAATGTAAAAAATTTGGATCATTACTGTCTCTCTAATTATCCATGATAACCCTGAATACCCTTTTTAATTAGAAATAAATCCAGTCCCCTTTTAAAGTTATATTAACCACCCTTACTGTGAAGAACCCTTTTCTTTCTTTAAGGTGGAATCTTTTTACTTCTAACCTCAAGGGATGTCCTCTTGTCAGTTGAAAACCTCTTGGCACAAAAAGCTCCCCCAACAAATCTTTATACTGACCCTGGATGTATTTATACAAGGTAATCATATCTCCTCTTAGACGCCTTTTTTCTAGAGAAAATAAGTTTAATTTGGTTAGTCTTTCTTCATAACTTAGCCCCTCCATTCCCCTTATTAGTTTTGTTGCCATTCTCTGTACCGTTTCCAGCTCTAAAATGTCCTTTTTATGAAGTGGTGCCCAAAATTGTACTCCATATTCCAAATGAGGGCGTACTAGAGATTTGTATAGTGGCAGAATTATATTTGCTTCCCTGGCTTCTATACCCTTCTTAATACATGCTAATATTTTATTTGCAGCTGCTGCCTTCGGAGCTGCTTGCAAGCAACTGAGGCCCTTGCTTTGCGAGGGCCGCAGGCTCGCTGCGCGAGCCCGCAAGCGTTAGCAACCGCTCGCATGCTCACAACTATATATGTGATAGGCTTCTCATAGATGGAGCTTAGTGAAGATTTTGAAGCCGTGGATGCAATCTAATACTTCAAAAATCAGTTGAAGGGGATAACGATCTTTCACAGTGATCTTCTTCAAAACCCTGATAGTCAGTGTATGCTCTAAGGCCACCATCCTTTTTGGAGACAAAGAAGACAGCACCTGCTGATGGTGATGATGATGACTCCTTGAATCTTTTGGCTAGTTTCTCCTGCATGTACTCTGACTTGGCTTAAGACTCTGCTGCTAATCATGAATAGATGCTATCTCTTGGTGACATAGCTTCAGGAAAGCATTTCTAGAACAATCATTTATAGGCAGGATATCAGTTTTGGCTTTGCTGAATACATATGAAAAATCTAGTACTGTGGTACCAAAATAGGATTGATTGAGTTTTCCATATGGACCTTAGAAACAGCCTTGGTTATGAAGACCTCTACACATTTCAGGCTCCTAGCTGATACCTGGTGTTCTTGCCAATCAATTTGAGGATTATGCTCAAGGAGCCAATGATACCACATAATAATTGGAATGGTATTGTGAGACCAGTGTCCAGATGAATGCATTCTTGGTGGAAGAGGCCCACTGTTGGTGTTAACTGATTAGTCTCAAGTTCCAGAGCTTAAAGGAGTTTCCAGAACTCAAAGGAGATCCATCAATGGATTGAATTGTCAAGCCATGTCATTTGGTAGAAAAAAGCACCAAATGGTCTTGGGCAAATTTATAGTCCATAAAATTTCCTGCAGAGCCCGGATCAATAAGAGCTTGAGTCTCAATTTGTTGAGGCCCTAGAGCTACAGTAAATGGTACCAGAAGATGAAATGTAGGCGATAGAGAGACTACTGAGGGTACGTCTAGTAATCGATCCTCACTAACAACTAGACCTGGCCTTCACAGTCGAGTAAGACTGGTTCTGAGGATATGTCCTTTGGTTCAAGAAAGGCATAGGCTTTCAGCATATCTTCTACTTCGCTCTATCTGAGAGAGATGAGTGGAAAAGAAAAGCATTGATTCTACAGCAGGTTTGATGGTAGCAGCAGTAGGCATTTTGCAAATGGGCTGCCAATCCGGAGGTTGAGACTTTGGACGGAGAAGTTTACTCTTTATTGCGCTAGCTCAGACTTAAATCTATTTACGTAACCCAAGAGATCAAACCTTCCAGAAATTCTGGAATATCATAATGAGTGAGTTCATCTTTTTTATGCACTTGAAAAGACCCAGATGGTATATTAGCCAATAAAACCTAGTTATCCCAGCCAGACTCTGTAGCCAGGGTTCAAAATCCAATGATATGCTGTCCCAAAGTCCCTCACCCCTCCCACTGAAGATGTAACAATGCATTAGTAGAGACAGAGGTATGGTCAGGGATGTCAAATACTTTCTTAAATGTGACAAAAGTGTTTTGGAATTATTGACAATTGGTGAATTCTTCTCCCAGAGTGGTGTTGCCCAGGCCAAAGCTTCCTCTGTAAGCAAAGATATTACATATGCCACACGTGTTCAGTGGAAGGTGAATAGTGCAGACTGGAGCTCCCATTGTATGAAATATTGTTGAATGAAACCTTGGTAGGCAGTTGGATCACCAGAGCAGGTAAGTGGAGGATGTTAGTCGCTGTGGGAGGATTTAAAGGCATCTGTGAGGTGGCCACTTGCACCAGAGGTGGATCAGGCAGATGGGCAGAAGGTGACTCCAATGGGTTCAGCTTATGACCAAGACCAGATATGTGCGTCTCCCGCAAGCCTTGTATATGATCCATCTGAAGCAGCCAAGATTTAAGGCCCCGTAGGAGATAACCCTGCATAGACTGGGCTTTGGCTAATCCGCCCAGGTCCATTTTGGACCAGTTGTAATGTCAGGGCTGTCTGGGTGAGACCCTTCGGGGTGAAGTACCAGAACATAGTAAGTCCAAAGCAGCAAGTGCACAGGCAAAGGAATGGTCAGATAAGCCATAGATCAGGGACCAGAAGAAACCAAATAATGTCAGCAATAATCTGGGACAGCAGCAAAGATCAGTCCAAAACAGAACAAGAACTGTAAGAACCAGAGCAGCTGGACATGGGAATTACAGTCACTGAAAGGATTCATGTAAACACAATTATTTTAAAAAGAAAAGTTAAAGATAAAATAAAATGATATGAATACAAGAAGTAAACAAGAAGACAAATGTATTTATGTATTCATGTTTATGTAGTGCTTATATCCAAAGCACTTTATAGAATTAGAAAAAGTAGTACAATAAATCTTCGTGCAAGAAGAGGTTGAAGCATAAGGTCAGATGTTACTTGAGGAATTTTCTTACTGTCACACAATGTGTTACTTGTCTTAAAGTCATGCACGTGGAATTAATTACATTGGGACAAACAATACTGCATCAGAATAACATTCATGTGCCTCTCCCATAAGCCAATGTATGCAAGTCTGCCAAAAATATATATTATTTTTCTTTGCTCTTTGACATTTGCTTTTCACTGTCCCAAAATGAGTAATTTTCAAATAAAGCAGCTAAGTGCAACAATCATCTGTCTATTCACTGGGATCATTAGTATGCTTCATATCCATTATGTCAAAAGAAACTGCGGTCACAGTGACCCATAACAGATGGCACACTACAGTCAAGTATTTTCTTTGTATTTATTCTAGTCCTCAGTGAGTCATTACACATCAAGGGCCAGATATATTAAATGGTAAAGTTCTGGAGAACTGTTGGAGAGCCTCTGAGTTTTCCTATGGGACATATGTATCTGACATCTCCAATTGTTGTATAACCATTTAACCTTTCAGTACATACAGTTGCAAGCAAAAGTATGTGAACCCTTTGGAATGATATGGATTTCTGCACAAATTGGTCAAAAATGTGATCTGATCTTCATCTAAGTCACAAAATAGACAATCACAGTCTGCTTAAACAAATTACACACAAAGTATTAAATGTTGCCATGTTTTTATTCAACACACCATGTAAACATTCACAGTGCAGGTGGAAAAAGTATGTGAACCCTTGGATTTAATAACTGGTTGAACCTCCTTTGGCAGCAATAACTACAACCAAATGTTTCCTGTAGTTGCAGATCAGATGTGCACAACGGTCAGGAGTAATTCTTGACCATTTCTCTTTACAGAACTGTTTCAGTTCAGCAATATTCTTGGGATGTCTGGTGTGAATCGCTTTCTTGAGGTCATGCCACAACATCTCAATCGGGTTGAGGTCAGGACTCTGACTGGGCCACTTCAGAAGGCGTATTTTCTTCTGTTAAACCCATTCTGTTGTTGATTTACTTCTATGCTTTGGGTCGTTGTCCTGTTGTAACACCCATCTTCTGTTGAGCTTCAGCTGGTGGACAGATGGCCTTAAGTTCTCCTGCAAAATGTCTTCATAAACTTGGGAATTCATTTTTCCTTCGATGATAGCAATCCGTCCAGGCCCTGACGCAGCAAAGCAGCCCCAAACCATGATGCCCCCACCACCGTACTTCACAGTTGGGATGAGGTTTTGATGTTGGTGTACTGTGCCTCTTTTTCTCCACACATAGTGTTGTGTGTTTCTTCCAAACAACTCAACTTTAGTTTCATCTGTCCACAGAATATTTTGCCAGTACTGCTGTGGAACATCCAGGTGTTCTTGTGCAAACTGTAAACGTGCAGCAATGTTTTGCTTGGATAGCAGTGGCTTCCTCTGTGGTATCCTCCCATGAAATCCATTCTTGTTTAGTGTTTTACATATCGTAGATTCGCTAACAGAGATGTTAGCATATGCCAGAGACTTTTGTAAGTCTTTAGCTGACACTCTATGATTCTTCTTCACCTCATTGAGCAGTCTTGCAGTCATCTTTACAGGATGGCCACTCCTAGGGAGAGTAGCAGCAGTGCTGAACTTTCTCCATTTATAGACAATTTGTCTTACCGTGGACTGATGAACAGCAAGGCTTTTGGAGATACTTTTATAACCCTTTCCAGCTTTATGCAAGTAAACAATTCTTAATCGTAGGTCTTCTGAGAGCTCTTTTGTGTGAGACATCATTTACATCAGCCAATGCTTCTTGTGAAAAGCAAACCCAGAACTGGTGTGTGTTTTTTATAGGACAGGGCAGCTGTAACCAACACCTCCAATCTCATCTCATTGATTGGACTCCAGTTGGCTGACACCTCACTCCAATTAAGTTTTGGCGATGTCATTAGTCTAGGGGTTCACATCCTTTTCCACCTGCACTGTGAATGTTTACATGGTGTGTTCAATAACAACATGGTAACATTTAATTCTTTGTGTGTTATTAGTTTAAGCAGACTTTGATTGTCTATTGTTGTGACTTAGATGAAGATCAGATCACATTTTATGACCAATTTGTGCAGAAATCCATATCATTCCAAAGGGTTCACATACTTTTGCTTGCAACTGTACATGCTCAAGCTTTAAAAGCATCCCTAAGTGAATACAGTGAGCTCGGTGAATCCAGTGATGGAAACATATGTCACTGAGCAATATCTACCTACAAGGAATGAGTTTGATTAAGGAGTCATTTTTAAATGTAAAGTAGAAAGTTTAAAGGATGTGTTTTACACATTATAAATTTACACACTTAAAGGGATAATAAAACAGGGGTTGATTCCCCCCCCATTTCCCTTTGAGTTGGAGTCCTACAAAATTGTCACCAATACAGGTGTTTAACTCTTGACTTGCTGGACAAAGTGAGGCATTTTAGTTACAGTGAAGAGCTGGATTCTGCAAAAATTACCACTAGATCACCTATTTTAAGTTTTAAGACTTCATCTATTAAATGGATGCTAGAATATTTGGGAGTTTCATGACCCCTTAACTGCAAGCTAAAATAAAATGTATTTACTTGTTTTATTTTAAAATTATTTCATTTTATTTCATTACAGATCTGACAGAAGTTGTATTTGTGATACAAAGTCAAAGTAATTCTTTTCACAAAAAAAGAGCAGAAAAACTGAGAGAAGACATTCTTCAACAGGCAGCCGGGATCAGCAAGGTATGTGTTAACTTGAAGAATATATATAACTAGCGTCTTGCCCGTCAAAAAATGACGTCAATAAAATTTTAAGCCATGGCAATGCTGTTTGCCACACAATGTGAAGGCTTTTGTGCTGTGAGGACCTTAGGCGCTCATTGCGAGCCTCTCCTCTGGTGTACTTTTGCTCCTCTGAGCAGCCTCTGCACTCATCTCAAAGACACATATGTCTCTATTTTTGTAAATAATAATACATTAATGAGTTACTTAATGAATTAATATACTTTACCTATTTGTAATTTAATATATCCATCAATCAATAGGCTGAAGAGCTAACCATCTTTTTTTCATTTTCCTGCAGCATATAATGTCCAGTTGGACTGTTGCTGGCCTGTGGAGATTTTTTTTGTGAATGTCCCAACTGTGCATTAGTAGTAGGCTGCGTGCGCGAGGGCAAAGCGTTGGTTTATTTGTGTAAAGCGCTACTGTAGATTCGTAATGTTGTGATGTGCAGGTTAAGAGTGTAAAGTAGCGTCGTTTGTGTATGTGCTACACGGTTTGCGAGTATTTGTCGTCCTTTCTAGTAGTGTATTATGTACCTCATACGGTGTGTTGCGCGGTCCAGGGTCGTGTAGCTTTGTTTCAATTTTTTTGGGCCGCCATTTTTTTTCTCGCTTAGACGATTTTCGAATGCCGAAACCTTTTAAAATCAACTTAAATTCGCATTCCACCTCACTTCCTGACGTCCTGGCCGTTCCCCCTTGCTGTGTGTGATGTTTTTTTTTTTTTTTTTTTTTATGCTTTTCGTGTATTTTGATTTTCGCGGTTCGGCTGCTAACTTTTTATTTTTCCTACCTCGTTAATTTTTATTAAATGGCTCTATCTAAGCACATAGGATTTTTTTTTTCCTGAAGTATTTAGTTAGTGAACTTGTATGCAAAAGCAATCTCTTTATTAAGTAAAAACTTATTTTTAAAAAAGATGCTATATGCTCACATAGAGCCCTATTAAATATGGCAATTTAATAGCAATCTGCGCTCAAGTGCTGTGAGTTGTAGTGCTTTAACAGCTCGACTTGCTATGCGGGCCCGCAGGCAATGAATGCCTTTGGCGCTCATCGCCTACGTGCTCCAAGTTAATGGCTCGCAAGCGATGAGCGCCTTATGCCTAAGTCATACGTACCACGCAAAGCATGACATGATATTGTAGTGTGACATTAACTGGTCTGGAAATAAGTGAGGCTCAAGTGGGGCAATGAAAATCTCTAGTGTGGATTTAACAGACCACTGAAATCAGGAAAAAATCTTTTTAATTAACACTTCAATACATTTTTGCAATTATACATTGTTAAAATTAAAGGGATAACCCTACTTGCTCATGATTTATGTTTTAAATTTTCCATTATGGTTGCAGCCATTTTTCTATTAACAGATCAAAGGATCTATGCGTGCTCACGGTATATTACACCTTCCCATGCAGTCACTGGTGACATACATGGGAGCATCCGCAATATGGATGACTGTTAATGGCGCAATGAATGTGGCTATAGTGGAAAATAGAACGCACAAATCATTCGGAACTAGTCTTACAAAGTACATTTTGAAATTCTTTAGTATACTAGGAAGTTTTCTTTAGTGCGTGCAAAGCCTATAACATGACGGTAATTAGATCAGAGTTGTTGTCTCTGTTTATTGGTATGAAACCACTGCATCTTTACTGCAAGTAGAGCTTTACTTAGGTTCTGCACTTGTTCTTATTGAAGAACACATCAATTATCAGACTTTTTTCTCGCCTACTAAAGTTACCTATATTTGAAGTTAAACTGCAAAGGTACAATATGTGAATTGCAAAATAATTTGTCAGTGGCTATTTAATGACCGTTAATAAGAAAGTTGCTTCTGAATCTGTTAAATTTTAGGTAACAAACAAAAAACTTACCCGTTTTTTGAATATTAGCGTATATTTGCAAGCCTGAATATGTAACCTTTTCACATAGTATTCTGTAGCTTGGAACCAATATTTCGATCTAAATAACATGTCTCTCAAATCTAAGTTTCAGCATGTTAATAGTGTTTTAATGAGTATGAGCTCCGCGTAACTGCTCCAGCTTGAACCTTTATTCATCATACTTTGTTCTTATACCGCAACCACTTTAAATAGCTTAATTAAGAAGCTGAGGTGACTGTGAATGCACTTCAAGTAACCAAATATGTCATGTATGTAGGAATGTAGCTAAATCATAGAAAGTAATCGTAGCATTCGTAGTTAGGAGACAACTTTTTAAAGGCACTTTAATGACACAATTGTGTAAATCCTATCGGTTTGTGAGTTCAGCTGTTTCCATTTACTTGAATTTACTTGAATATCTTGTGATGTGACTGGATAACCTGAGTTTCCAAAAAACGTTTCCTTGTTCAGTGTAGATCAGGGGTCTTCAAACGTTTAATACCTACCGCCAATGTTTGATGGTAAAATTTCCTTTCCGCCCACCGGTGGCGCAGTAACTATTTACACTCTCTCATTTCTGGTTACCAAGCGATGTATCGCCCTGTACTTACTAGATAGTGACCCGGTCCCGACTGTTGTCCCTAGCCATGTATCACCCTGTACTTACTAGATAGTGACCCGGTCCTGGCTGCTGTCCCTAGCTATGTATCAACCTGTACTTACTAGATAGTGACCCGGTCCTGGCTGCTGTCCCTAGCTATGTATCACCCTGTACTTACTAGATAGTGATCCGGTCCTGGCTGCTGTCCCTAGCTATGTATCGCCCTGTACTTACTAGATAGTGACCCGGTCCCGACTGTTGTCCCTAGCCATGTATCACCCTGTACTTAATAGATAGTGATCCGGTCCTGACTGCTGTCCCTAGCTATGTATCACCCTGTACTTACTAGATAGTGACCCGGTCCTGACTGCTGTCCCTAGGCTCTCTCACCAGTTCTCTAACTAGCCAAGCGTTGTGCTGCGGGTCTCTGGCATGTGACGTCACTTGTCAATGACGCCACCTAGTGATTACTCCAGCGCCCACCATGAAAGCTTGAATCACCCACTAGTGGGCAGTATTGACCAGGTTGACTACCACTAATTTCGATTAACGCTTTACACCAACCACTGATATCAGTCCATGGAGTTAGTATGTCACAAAGAGCACTATATGCTCTTTACAAAGCAGAGGTGCATTGTACGTAATATAATGCTTATATATCCTCTATGTAATCTGGCAAACAAGTGTGTGCATGTATGTGATTATATATATATATATATATATATATATATATATATATATATATATATATATAATCACATATTATAATTGTGTAACTACGAGACGTCGTTAATGCGTAGCACTTAGCCCACAGCCCCATTAACGCATAGCAAAGCCCCAGCCACATTAATGTGTAGCACTTAGCCCCATTAACGCATAGCGCTTAGCCCCATTAACGTGTAGCACAGACCCGTTAATGCCTAGCACTTGGCCCTGTTAACGCGTAGCACTTGGGCGATGAGCGCCAAAGACGCTCATGGCCTGCGAGCCATTAAGCCACTTTAACGCACTACAACTATCAGCACAAATACGAAGAGACAATAACACGCAGGACTTAGCCTAAAAACACTTCCTAAACACTTCCTTGGTGTGCAAGCGGTTGACAAACGCAAGACTTTGGAAAAAAAAGATAGGAGACAAGATTACGAAAAAGCTATAAAAACACACTAAATACACCCAAAACAATTACAAAAACATCACAGCCACACAGGGCAACAGCCAGGACGTCTGGAAGTGAGGTTGAACGCGAATTTAAATTGATTTTGACTATTTTCGACACTTGAAAATCGCCTAAGCAAGGAAAAAAATGGCCGCCGTAAAAAATGAAAACGAGGCTACAAGACCACGGACCGTGCAAAACACTGCTAAATGCATAGTACTTTACACATCTAACTACCACATACAAAATACACTATTACAAAAGACGGGAACTGCTCCCGAGCCGCGTAACACATTAATAACATTGCGAATATGCAATGCCCCTTTACACAATAAACAAACGGCTTTACGTCGCGCACGCAGCCTATTTAGAATGCACACTTGGAACATTCATTACACTTTATAAGCAGGGAACCAACACTCACAATGTATATTCTATGCAGACGCAATATACAAACAGATTGGTAGCTCTTCAGCCTATTGCTCGCTGCATATAAGAATTAGAAATAATTAAAGTATATTAATTTATTGAATAAATCATTCATTATTACTTAACTACATATACATAGAAATATATATATCTCTTTATCATGACTCATGACGGTGCTCAGAGCACAAAAAGTACACGACAGGAGAGGCTCGCAATGAGCGCCGACGGTACTTACGGTATAAAACGGTTTACATTGTGTATCAAACAGCATTCCCAGCCTTGATGGGCAAGTCGCTAGTATATGTAATATTTCACAATCAGATGCCTCATAAACCGTATATGAGAAATATCTCTTTCCAAGCCTGTTAAAGGAGTTTGCTCAGTAGGGCCTGTCACGTTGCATGAACAGTGGGATATTTTCTTCTTACTAAACAATAACAAATGTTAGTTTTGCATTCTGAAATACCAAAAAGGACCTGAACCTGTGAAATGTCTAACATTGAAGGTAGAGCCTTTCCCATTGAGTTAGAATGTGTGACTGAAGTTATAATCATATTCTCGAACACTAAAACATAGGTCTAGCTCTATAATGCAATTAAAATATTGTGGCCCATTTGAACAAATCAGGAATGACCTTTCATACTGTAACTGTTACTTTACAGTGTATTGTAATACAATTAAGTACTTGCTGCCTTTTCGAGGCATCTTGACTTTGAATTATAATAATAACGAATGTAGCTTCAGTTGTGAGTGCCGCCCTGAAAGGAATATAGAAAGTTAGATTTATATCATATCATCCTGAGACATTACAACATTATAATGTCAAATGTAGTAAATAGGTTACAAAAGCTATGAAGCCACATTGAATGTGCTAAAAGCCTGAAATGTCAGTATGACCATTTCTTACACTATAAGAGCCATTGTAATACAATGAACTAGATATTTAGTGGATCAAGCCAAATGTATTATTCTTACTATTTAAACTTTAAATATAGATATACAATTATAAATAAATATATTTACAAAAGGTTTGCATTTAATTGTTTGTGTAATTGAATGTGCGGAGTCATATTTAGAAGTGCTTATGTGCTCCCCTTCCTTGAATTGGCAAGTGTTCGCAGCAAACATATACGAGGAGAAAACCTTTGTGTTTTATTGTTCTCCAGCAATGTTCTAAAAAGATAATTAATAAGACCCAATGCATTTTAATTTAGTGAGGAAAATTCCCAATTGTTTCCCAGCAGTATTATCTTTCACCACTAGATGTCAGCATTGGATTTTATATTTTGTCGAGTTCTACAATATTGCTGTATCTCTGGTGCATTCATATTTTATCTGGTCTAGTTATGAATAGGGTTTGTCTTCTTTTTTTTTTTTTCTGTCCCTGCATTGTGTGTGAACCGGCTTCTACAACTAGCAACTGGTCTTTCTATGAATGTTTGAAGAACTACTGTGGTCACATTTTTTAACACTGCCTTTTACATTTTCACTTTTACATGACACCTTTATCTCTTGCAAGCTTCCATTTTCTTTAACTTAGCATATTTCTTGCAGTTTTGTCTCAACAGGATCATGTCCTTGTAAACTAATGAGCTTTTCATTAGAACTAATGAGAACACTGGCAATTGTTACAGCCACTTTCCCACTGTAAATAAAGAACTTCCTCTACATTCAAAGCCTGTTCCCATCTCAGAAAGTAGAAACTATGGGCCCTATGTACATATCTGCAAAGCAATTGTGAGTGGCATAGCAGCACAGTAAATCCTACCTAGTTATGTTAATCCTCCATCTCTAAAACATTGCGAGAAAACTGCTGCAAGTCACTGCTACTAGTGAACTTCACAACAAACCCGAAAAGCAACAGAAAAATCTCCATTGATTTTTCCACTGACAATAAATTACAAGTTACTCACTTACACTTTGACACCCAAACCCTATGCTAATAAGATTTTAGGAATCACTCGCAAATAAAGGCACTGCCGTAACTTCAAAAAGCAGAAGAATGATTTACCTTTACCAAACACCAATTGTAAGTGGTTTTCCAACCCTTGCTGAGTCCCCTAGAAGCATTTCAAGTGATAGTATAGCACAAAAAGCACTACAAAATGATGAAATGTAAACATTATTTGACACGTAACAATCTGATATCAACATATGTATAATTAAAAAATATGATAAGTTAGTATTAGGACAATATTTTTAGTATACAAAATCCAGGGTAGCACACAGCCCAGTACTCAAGGGGTTAATACACGTCACAAAACCATGTTGCCTAGGAACAAATGCTGTGATAAAACAATTACTTTTCATTTATACTGGAAGGTAATTTATCTAGTTGTTTCTGCACTTCCCACTCAATATAAGATTTATCATGTTCACATTCCCTATTGGCTCCTATGACTGTCTCATGTGTAAAGCTTGGTTTGGCTACTCCCTGCGCAGAAATCCGTGGGCTGAGTCCCCCAATCTGGGGGAGTGAAAGATTTACATTAGAGTTCAACTTAGGAAAAAAAAGCTCCCGCAGCCTTTTTGTGGCAGTGCCCTAACTTATAGCACCTGATTTACATAGGGCTCTAATATAGTACATTGCATATAAAAATAATCAATTGGCAGCTTTATTTTATTTATTTACATTCCAAAAGTATTTTGCCTATTTTCAAATGTAGTTCTTCAAAAGAGGATATTTTAAATTAACTACTGTGGATCTTTAACATACTACTGTACCATTATACATAATTTTTGTTTTGTTTTAGATTAGCTATACAGTTTCAAGGAAAATATTCAATTTATGGTTTTCCTCTGTAATCGAATAGTAAAGTTTGGGGTATATGATAATTTGAAGAGAACTCTTAAAGGGATGCTGTAATCCAATATTTACAATATGAGAGGAAGAACTTGACTTGGTAATGAACATGTGATTTTAGTAAGAAATAAATCTAGTCATTAATGTATAAACCTTTATATGCAATTATGTATTAATGTGAGTGCCTTGTTGTATATTTCCGCACTAGGGCATTGAAATCTAATGGTAATTCTGTGAGACCTATTAAAAGTACTGGCACTGATAACTAACGCAGCTTCTCCGAATTCAAGGCCTCCTCTCAGGTGTAGACGCATATAAAGATGGCAAATCTTACTACATCATATTTATGTTTTGTGAGAACAAAAATATTCCTCAGAGATATCTGCCCCTGGCCAAATTACCAATATACATATAGTGTGCACACCTTAGAGAAATAATACACCAACACAGAGTTCTGGTATAAAGCTTTCTCTCGCCTAATTTTATTACGTCAGTCATCATTTATTGAGTTTTTAATAATCAGATAAAAGTTGCAACTAAGCAAAACATCAGGTTTAATTAAGCACTTCATTGGTTCTAAGGTGTCCGCTTTTATGGGACCTTGGACATGTATTGGGTCAGGAGCTTAGGGAGTCTCCAGGTCTCATCCCACAGGGGATGAGTCTATCTTCCCATTGGTTCAGACGTCGAGACAAAGGAAAGATGGCGCTCTCCTTCCTAGTATCCAAGGTGTGGTAGCTGTCGTCATCCTTGCTAGACCGGAAGTAGTGCCGCCGGCATCTTGTATGCGGAAGTAATGAATCCTCCATCTTAGAGTTCCCAATGATTCAGCATTATTAATAAAACTTTGGTTATACGATAATATTGCAAAGATAAGATATATAAGTAGGTGCACGAATACAGTTATGCATTCTGTACGGATCCCAATCCATAACATTTACACATAATAGTTATTAATATTGTCATGAAGGATTTGGGGGCCATGATGGAACACCCCGGCACCCCACTAGTAACACTGTTAGTTGGGACTGTATCATCTGTTTGCTAATACCCAAGGCTATTAAATGGACATGGGATGTGTTTTAATAATTTTGTTAATTTGTCTTTAGTTATGTGTCATTTTCCCCTTTATGTATTATGTGTAATAAGGTAATTTGGGGTCATTATATACAGTAAATAATGTTTTGGTGCTAGAAGTAGGCCATTGGATATGCTTATATAATATAAAGTTAACTCAGTCATGTATAGGACAAAGGGTTACGTTTCTACAGGAATTTATGTGGATATACAACTACTGTGGGCAGCCAGGCGTGTATCCTCCCTGGCCTCAGATAGCCATAAAAGGGGGAGGTTAGTTTATGGCCCTCTGTGAAGGGAGGGTGTGACGATCCAAGAGCAGGGGCTATACAAGCCCAGGGCCACCTGCTATAGACTACAGGTTCACTGCCCACAGGGACTGTTTGGGTTCTTTGAAATCTCGGCACCAGCACCCTGATATCTGGCTTCTGTATCAGAGTCTCTCCATCAGGAATCTGCGCTTTCAGGTGTCCCATTAACCTTCCTGTGGTAGTGACCAGAACAGGTTACTTGTAGGGTGGAGATAGGTTCAGTATCATAGCCACCAGGAACAAAATCAGAGATACACGATTTCTATGCATCTCCAAGTAAACTGATTTATTTTTTTAAATGACAGCAGTATTTATAGGGGATAGATATAGAGGGGGTATGCACAATGTGACAAATGAAAGGGGGTGGCAGACAATCACACAAGATAAACTCCATGGGCTAGCGACTATAGATGGGGGTTTGGCTATAGACCTGGGAGTTGGTGCTTTGTGATATCTGTAAATGTATCTGAAGGAAAAATAAAGTCAGTCTGCTTGTACTAAGCAATGGTTCAGATGTTATTGTGTCCTAACCATTGCTAGGAAAGCTGAGATCTTGGACACAAAAAGTCACAATCCAGAGAGAGGAAATTGGGGTGATCGTTATACCCAAAATCTGGGGTTGTCACACATATGTGAAAATATGTTTTTTACTTTGAAAAACATTTTGACCAATACCATTTTTCATATAACTTTATTAAACAGCCAAGTTTACCCCCTGCTAATTATTTTAACATTTATTTAATAGAAATTAATTTTATGGGATTTTGTTAAATTTTTTTTTTTTTAAGTATTTTAAATTATATTATGTATTACGAAAGCAGGTTTGCCAACTGGTCTAAAAAAAATTTGTGAGAGTTTTATTTAATAATAAAATCTATGTTGCTTCATTTTTCCACTCTTGTCTGGATAGAGGGGTTGGCAGCATTTATTAAATCCATGGCCGGCGCATTTATATGCAAAATTTCTTGATCTGGCAGAATATTGAGGTGAAACAGTTTATGATCAAGTGGAAAATTGTATCGTTGATTTTAGAATTTTAATTTTTTGGCGTTGAGCATTGATTCTGAACATTGTTGGTATTTTATATGTTACAGATGTGTGGATATCAAATTATTATTGCATACTTGATTGAATGGTATAAAATCTCTTTTGAAAGTTTTTGGTTGAGTTTTATGTTAAAATAGATCTAATTTTCAGATAAATTAAAAAACTTCTCTTTGCTTTGTTCAAAACTTTTGTGGTTGGTACTCACTTGTATGTTACATGTGTATATGGGAGTAAGAGGTAAAGGGCAAGAGCTTAAAATGTTCTGTTTTGCCAAAGTTGACCAGGTATGGACACTGACTTAAGTATATTAAGGTGATTGGGTTTAGCATACTTAGCAAAACGTTTAGGAGTAAAAGAGAATGTATGTGTGTTGACTTCTTTTGTAAAGTCTAGTTCTGCCACCAATAGTTTAGACGCGCTATGCTTCAATGTATAATTTGTGGATGATTATTAACCCTAGTCCACCTTTTTCTTTTGATAGAGATAAAAGCAAACTGTCTACTCACTTTGGTTTGTTGGCCCTTACATATGAGTCTATAGTACTTTGCAGGCTTTTTGGAATTGCTCAAAGTAGTAGAATCACTAAGGTTTGACTGGTGTGTATAGTATATGGGGCAGTATATATTTTTGCCTAACCACAATACAGGTACACTCTTCCACTTGGTAATTGTGGTTTTAGTTTTTGTCTAATTAATGAACTGTAATTTAGATCCAATAGCATGTTATATTTTGGGAATAAGTATACTTTAGTCTAACATGCTGAATTAATGGGTCCATGTTGAGCTTAACCAATTGGGAGTATTGACCATTAATTAGTATTTGAGCTGTAGGCTCATTGTATAGGGAGATAGCTCTATTTGTATTTAGCGTAGAAAACACATACTTGCAACTGACCCTATCAAAGGCCGTTTCGGCATCTGTAATTAACAGCATAGGTTACATGTGTCTAAAAGCTGTTTGTACATAATTAAGATTGTGTATTGTATTGTCTTCTGGTTCTCTTCCAGATGCGCACCCATCCTTATCTTTGCTAATTCGTTATGAAAAATAGGTTTTTTCTTTGACTATTAATTTAACGTCTGAATTTAATAGCGATATTGCCCTGTAACTACCACATTCCTCAGGATCTTTCCCTTGTTTGTAGTGTATGGTTATATTGGTCATTAGGTCGTGAGAATGGAGAGGTTTCCCTTGTGAAGTCTCATTGAATGTTCTGATCAGAAGGTATTCTAGTTCAATCATGAAAGATGAAACCTAATACTGGTTAGGTTCAGGTGATATGCCATTGGGTGTTTGGGGCAATGCTATATTCTATTCCAGACTCGTTATGTTTTTTTTTTTTAAATTAGCGATCTGAACAAACAAAAATGAAACCTAAAAAGTAACTTTTTTTAATATAATTTGATTTTGAACCAACATGCTTATAAAAATATTCCTTAAAAATACAATGACATTTTAGTATACACATAGCCTCGAAAGAAACCACCACAGTGGTGAAACGCCTATTAGGCTTTTTGCAAAATAAGTTACTCTAGCAAGGTCAATTAGTATGGATACAATAGGTATACTTGTGAGGTTCCTGAGAGGGCATTAGGACGGGCTAGGCAATACCATTGCCGAATGTTACAGCCTGCAAGAAATGTATTATGTATTAAAAACTGACAGCAGAGCACTTATAAATTTAACCTACTCTATTTCTCCTTTTTTTTTTCTTTCAATGAAAGGACTTTTAAAATGCTCAAACAAACTTCCCTCTTTCCTTCTATTTACAGTAGGATATTTAATAAGCTTTGGGGTTTCTGTTAAAGAGCCTTCCAGGCAGGAGGATCGCCAAGATCATAGGACTTATCTTCTGTGCTAACCCTTGCCATAATTTGGATGTCTGTTTTCTGTCAAAGTTCAAAATGTCAAGGAATATTTGTAGAAGTGCCATGGTTCAAATTAAAATGAACTTAAATAAAGTGACTTTTTAGGTTTCATTTTTGTTTGTTCAGAAAGTTTATCTAGACTGGTGCACCTAACAATAGAGAAAATAATTTCTAAATTAGAAGAAATTTCCTGTGCTAAGGGAGGGAGATTAGCCTTTTTTAAATATTGAATTAATGTGGTCGAATACAATTTGGTTTAACCGTTATACAGATTTTTGCAAAATGTAAAAACAAATAATATCTGTGCAGATGCTTTTGTGCATTTGCAACAATGCTATGTAGAAAGTATAAATATGGCAGTATGGTCACTGGGCTGCCAAAGTTATAGAGTACAATGGAGAAATACCTTGAACTCATTCCAAAACTTTAATCACTGTTAATGGAACTACAAAAAACTAATCATTTTTTTGTTTTTTTATAAAGAATTCATATGAAGTACCTGGATACTAGGGTTAACTGTTCATTCAATCACATTCAGTATGTTCAATAATGCTTTTAAGTGGCCCTCAGAAAAAGTTTTTTGGGGGTCACTCCTAAATGGCTGCTCTATATAATCCAGTTCCTATTTTTTCCTTTGGGGTTACTATGCCTAGAGAAACCATGGTGCTTGCAATTTTTGGTCTCTTCAGAACCTGCAGCCCAGCAAACAGCAAGCATCAGGGTAGGAGAGAAGCCAAATAAATAATAAAAATAAACAAAAATCACTAGTTCTGATTATGTTGATAAGCATTATTTAATTAAATTTCACTCACAGGAGTTGTACAGGGAATTTAGTTTCTATGTCAAATTGCTGTATTTTTATATTCTATCCGTTATTTGTTTTCCTTTCTTTAGAGTTGAGGAATAGATATAAAAAAAAAGGTACTTTATTAATATATTCACAGAACATTTCCACACCTCCGCAGCAATTATCTATAAAACTAATTTAGTAAAATCCTAAATCCTACTTCTGTTTCACTTGGATGTCAAAGGGTTTTGTAAAGTGACCTTGGACTTGTTGTTTTAATGTATTAAATAGAGCTCTGAAGCTTAGTTTAGTGATGTTAGTGATTAATTCAGGCAGATTTAGAGAGCTTTAGCAGAACAGTAAAAAAAGCTGGAAAATCGGTAGATTTATATCTGCTACTGAATAATACAGACACTTGTATAAAACTATATAATAATCAGATATTATACTTTGTGAAATTGTATTTGTAAATATATTCTGTACATTTTGTAAAGTGTTTATTAAGTTTTAATTATTTTTTTTGGTAGGGATTAGAATTTCTATTATACGCCTGAAATTGATTAACTGAATCTGATATATATGTTACTTGTTAAATTGTAAATTTTCTTTTTACTATTTTCTTCGGTTGTGCACTTAAAAAACTGACATATTCTAATGTTTCTATTTAACAAAAAAATAAGATAATAGCTGTATTTTGAAGGGACACAGCAAAGCTTACAAATAAACAGTAATTTAAAACCATAGGCAATAATTACAAGTTTATAAATAGTTTATAAATAGAACTTGATTTATATATAAAAAAAAATCTTACAGTAAATTTATATTGAAGTTTCTAATCTCTGTCAATTTATCCACCAATCGTATACGGTTATCTCATTTTCAGAGTGAAGATTGCTAATAATTGAGAATTATACCCTGTTTTCAGATTAAAGTCATATGACCTCTTATTTCACTTTTAATACATATGGCCTTATGTGCAAGTTTTACAACCGAAATGACCATTGTAGTCATATATTTAAAATATGGCAGAATCAGCACAATTGTTTATTTTTTTTCTGTTTGCCTTCCTGTGGATCAATTAACAATAAATCCACGTACTGCAGATCAGAGGAGATCTAAAAAGGTTGAACTTTATGGACTAGAGTCTTTTTTCAACCTAAATTACAATGTAACGATGTAACTATGAATATGAAAGGTTCCTGGATTTTAACAGGTATATTACCTTAATGGACCAGTGTATCTATTTATTGTTATGTACTTTATTTTATTAAGTGTTTATAATCTGTTTGTTTTTACTTTAAAATCAAATACATAGTCCCTGTATGGGTCTGCCAACAGCAACATATGGAGACAGAGTATTAGCCTATCAGGGACCGCATATTAGCATCATGTTGCAGAATGTTACTTAGAGATGGTCACTGACTGATTTTTACAATATAGGGCCCTATTTTATTAGCTGCTCGCAAATGCCTCGAATACATAAATTTGGCTGCAGGTATTTTTTTTATTTTTTATAAAACTTTAGATGTATTCTATTGACTCCAACTTCCGATTTCCAACCGCAAGGCTGAATTAGTAAACCATGCCTTTTTACGTCTGATTTTAGTAGGCATGTTCATATGATCTGATAATATGTAATCAAGCCCATAATTTTACTTCTTAGACACAGCCAATAGTAAATGAGACCGTCATCATGACGCCAGTAAAACATGGAATTTAGACATAATTTGCAATCAAGGATAATAATTAATTAGTGTCAATATGTGCAATCTGGCTCACAATCAAGCAGTCTATAAAATGCATTGGATCATCTGTTCTAGTCCATGTGGGTTTCATGATATGTATGAACTCCTTGAGTCCTGAGATCGATATTTTTAATATCATATTTGTGGGTTTGAGACTGTTGTACAAATAAATCTAATGTCTTTTCATGCCTTCCCGTGCTTTTAAAGTACAGTATTGTGTGTTTAATTGCGGTTACAGATTAATACGTTTGTAAAATGCCTTATTTGCGAGCTCGCGATACGGGTCTGATAGAATATTGATTCTGTGTAACTTTCATTTTTTAGAGCTCATAATATTCAAGCTTTGCTAAAAAAAATAAAATAATGGAGTTCTAAGACCGATTTTTGCATCTTTGGCTGGCCTGTTGTGATTGTGGGCGGGGAAACTCGTAATCGGATTGCGAGTAGCTAATAGAATATGTGGCAGTATTAGGAGCAGTTTTAAGTGTGTGTAAATTTACGAATCTGGCAACAGAATAGGGCCCATAACTTGTCCATTGTATGAAGCTGCATAGATTGTAGGAGATCTCCTTCAATATTTATTTTCTAGAAAGACATACCGTACTTAAAAAAAAAAAAGGTATTTAAAAAAATAAAATAAAAAAAAATAAAACAAAATGTTGCTTTTAAAGCTAACATATGAACTGAAATGTTAAAGTCTTAAGTAGATACATTTTTCTCTAGCCTCTATGAGGTGTCCAGGGTCTAGGAGAAGATCTTCCAGGACAACGTGCTCATAGGAAACTTCTAGCTAACTGGTCTTGTAGAAATAGGCGCATTTCTGGGGCAGATCCACTCCAGCCCCTGGACAACTGATGGGTGGGGAGAGAAAGTTCTCGGCTAGTCCCTAATGTTCTAGTATAAATGTTATAAGCTGCATTGATTTTTTTTTTTGAATAGTGTTATTGCTAATCATTGCTGCACGCCAGACAACAGCTAATTACATTACAAGTGAGACAGACACTTTAGATCAAACACCTTCATCCCAAAACTAAATATTTTATCTACACTTTGAACTTGATGTGCAATAAGTTTTACAGCCCAAAGCCTATTGCCATATTACTTGTTATCAATGGATTTATGTTTTATAAAGAACTGTTGTCCTTTAAACGTCTACATTTCATATAAGTTGTCCTTATGTTGTTTGTTTGCTAGAAAATATCTCTGTTTCAGTTCTGAGGCTTTTTTTTTTTTTTTTTTTCTGATTACTTTGGCTGATATAACTGTCAGGAGTTACAGTGGGACACTGCCAGACACACGTTTCTCCGCCATGTCTCACACTGCTGTGTTTTAATCTGTATATCACAGCCTCTGGTGTGCTCATACCTCTCTTGTGTCTGGTTCTTGTCTATTTCTGTAACCATCTGTTTCTTGGAGGTAAAAAATAAATAAAGCATCTGGGTACATCAAGAAATCACAAAAAGTGTTGCACATAAATACCCTTTATTCTTTTTATATGGTGCAAAGGATATTGTGCAAAACAAGTAGAGGTGCTCATCTGAGAATGAAAAATACCTCAGTGTGTTTTTCTGTAAGTCTAGTTACCTACTCAGATAGCAGAATCTTTTAGCTCACTTGTGCCCTTCACAGGGAGAAATATCCTGTAGTATATCAGTCTGGTCCCACTCAGAAGAGTGATCCAGCCCCGAAATACCAGGCAATTCTACCCTGAACAGGAGAAACCGCAAACAGATGCATTTCGGCCTCTGTGGGCCTCGTCAGTGAGGTACAGCTTTAGTCCCTTAGGCACAGTGAGAAAGGGGTCCACGTCTGGATCCCCCTATCACCCATAAGGTGCAGAAAATATATGCAAAACAAGTAGAGGTGCTCATCTGAGTATGAAAAATACCTCAGTGGGTTTTTTCTATAGGTCTCATTACCAGAGAGCCGCCTCTTTTAGCTCACTTGTGCCCTTCACAGGGAGAAATATGCTGTAGTCTCAGAAGAGTGATCCAGTCCTGAAATACCAGGCAATTCGACCCTGAACAGGAGAAACCGAAAACCCCAGACGCGTTTCAGCCTCTGTGGGTCTCGTCGGTGCAAAATATATTGTGCAGCACTGGCTGAAGGTGTGTAAATAGCATGTGTGTTGTGTGACATGTTGGATGCAAAAGTGGGCTATAGAGGAACAGTGGTAGGAGTTTGATACATTAATAGGTCGGCTAAAGTTAATGGCATATCTAAGTTTGCTGTATTATGAATGCACCTGATAGATGATAGAGGATAATTAGTAGTGTATGAATACATTTTATGCATGAAAAAAATACCACAATAAATGTTTAAACACTTACCTTATTGACAGTTGAAAATTAGGGTTATCACCTTCTCCAAACCCAGGCTAAATTAGCATAAAAAAAAAAAATGGCCTATCAGGAGGAAGCAGAGGCTGAAACATTTGTATCGCAATCTGGAGTTGCTGTCTGCTACAAAGCAGCCAGGGTCATGTAGTCTAGCACAAGTTAGATTCATTTATATGAGAATACATAGCACTTTCTAACTGCGCAGCACATTCACACTAGATTACAACCCTGCAGGTTGTCTATTCCCTGCATCAGCTGCTGCTACTGCTGCCTTTTTCTCTCTGTCAGTTGTGAACCCCCCAAATCATGTGACGGGCAGCACTTCCTTTGGACATCACAACCTGTAACTAGCTGCTGGATAGACGTGTACACTGTTATGTAAGCTTCCTAGGGGTGTGCAAATCCAGATATCCGTATCCAGCATATAAATATATAAGTACATTCAACTTTTCAATATATTACATATTTTTCGACTAATCAGTGGCTATTTTTAGGAAACATATAAAACCCAGGAAACTTCTATATACCCTTAAAGATGGTAAAGTAAGTGAATTAAATTAATATGAGAGCCACATTAGATCAAGAGCAAAGGTTTTATACCCAATACACTGGCATATTACCCTGTATTTACTAAAGAACAAGATGATGGATAGGGGAGAGACTGTGTGAGTACTGCCGGATTCACAAAAATGGTCTTATTTATAATAATGCTATTCATTTGTGATGTGGGTGACCTTCACCTCCCTCTTAACAATAACACAGCAGTGAAATGTTCATTTGGTTACAACATTAGAACTGAGTATGTGTATGTTTTACATTTATATTATATTTTTAGTTCAATTTAGAATAATAGCTTGATACACATAAATAATATTCTAAGTTAACTTGGAACTCCATAAGAATTGAAAGCATATAATGTTCTAATGTAGTAAACACTGCAGTAGTAAACATAGCTAGCTATGAACTAAACAAGAGTGAATACACAGGGGGCCTTAGCTGAATCTGATTTACATCATTACTCATCCCTAATGCATGTGAAATTAGTGATGAGGCTGTAGGGTTATTATAATACAGTTTGGGAAATAACTTTGTCAATACGGTGAGGTTTACTTTATTATTGTAAAAACAGCTCTCATTACAAACTCATACACAACGCTCTGGTTGTGCCAGTTATAATTAACAGTAACCCTGGCATATAGCATTATGGATGATGTTTTTTGCTTTATAACCTGCTGGGATATAATAGGGAGGCATAGTTTAAGAATACTGATTAACCACTGTCGGGTCACAACCAAAAAGTAGATTGTATTGTAAAGGCCAGTTTGGTCACTTGCTTTGCAATTAGTGTTTAGTTGTGTTAGAGACTCTGTGACCTTACAGACTGCAGCATGCCAGGCACATCTATAAGCCACTGCCGTCTGAGCTCCATGAAGCTCAAGCTCATGTTCGTTGCTTCAATGACCTCATCTATCCATCTCTCTGCCATCCCTTTGTAGTGTGCCTTCAGTCTTTCTCAGCATCCGTCTTCTCTAGGTTATCCTGTCTTTTCATTACATGTTCTTTTTAATAACTAAACATGATAATGGTCAATATGTCACAGCTTTTAAATAATTCACTTTTATGTGCAATTATTCTCTACAGCAGGGTTCTCTTTCTTTTAGTGAACCTCATTTTCTGCCTCTATTGTCCTTGTAAAATTATACACTTAGGCATATCTAAGTTAGCTGGATTACTACATTTCACAACATTACATAAAAATCCCTCTAATGATTAGGTTGGCACCTCCAGGGGGTGTCTATACAGGCATCTGATCCCAACAAATCATCATGCAGCATCAGGGGAGCAATATTAACCCACGATTTACCTGCTGTTGCTTGTTCAGCCAAAGTCCTTGCAGCGTCCTCTCTGTATATCAGCAGCAATACATAGCACATCGCAGTGATACACTACATATCCTAGGCTGCTTTGCAGCACAAACTGGAACTCCAGAGTTAAATCAAAAGTCTCAGCTAACCTGATTGGCCAAAACAAATCATTTTACATTTGATGCTAATTTACCTGGGTTTGGAGGGTGTCAAAAATTACAAGACATTTTGCTGACTTCAATGTAATTGTTTAAATGTTTATTTTGGTATTTTGTCATGCAAAAAAATTGCATTATTTACTAATTGTCTTCCATCTGATGCATTCATAATCCAGCAAACTTAAGTATGACTTTAAGTGCAGTTCTTGAAAATGGTATATTTAAATATAGGACTGCTGTGGTCCTTTGCAACCTGACGTCCCTGTCCTGATCCATCCATCCTTGTGCTGTTTCCTGAGATGTCTTCTTGCTTCTACACAACTGCTAGGGTTACTGCTTGTGTGATACTATCTATTCTTGTCCTGTCTCACTGTCCCTTTCTGCATTTTATGATCTTTCATTTCAGTGCAAGTCACATTCAGTAAAATTCCATGATATGTTTTTCTCATTATACTGTTGTCCTCCTTGTCCTTTTTAGTAATTATAGGCAAATCTCAAAGACATATTGTGAGGTGCTGTTTAGCTATAAGTCTTAAGAGAGACAAGGACAAGGAGCGAATGTTCTTCTGCCTCCTTAAATAGATGTGTACACTGTGTTTTTTACTTTGTTGCAAAAGTATATAATAAACCTCTATAATAAAAGTCTATGGGGCAGAAATTATTTTGGTTCTTATATAATACAAGTGTTTACTTATTATACACATTTTGGTTTTCATGGTACAGCAAGTTTTAGAATCTTTATTCATCATCATGTAAGACAGTAGAGCAATCCTTTATATAAAATATAACGTTGTTTTAACCTTATTGTAGCTATCACAAAGAGAAGCACTGAATACATGTTGCCTGCTGCCAGATATATTTTACAGTGAAAAGCAATTGATAATAAATGATAGCCCTGGATGTCATGTTTCCCCATCATTGGCAGGGGGAAGAGCCATGAGTTTTTGAACTTGCCGTATATACTCGAGTATAAGCCGAGTTTTTCAACCATTTTTTAAGGCTGAAAAAGCCCACCTCGGCTTATACTAGTATAAGTCACCCTGCTAATGCTGCTCTCTTCCTCCCGTGTGTCTCTCCCCCCTCCCTCCCCTGTGTCTCTCCCCCCTCCCTCCTCCCCTGTGTCTCTCCCCCTCCCTCCCCTGTGTCTCTCCCCCCTCCCTCCTCCCCTGTGTCTCTCCCCCTCCCTCCTCCCCTGTGTCTCTCCCCCCTCCCTCCTCCCCTGTGTCTCTCCCCCCGCTCCTCCCCTGTGTCTCTCCCCCCCGCTCCTCCCCTTTGTCTCTCCCCCCCCCCGCTCCTCCCCTGTGTCTCTCCCCCCCGCTCCTCCCCTGTGTCTCTCCCCCCCCCGCTCCTCCCCTGTGTCTCTCCCCCCCCGCTCCTCCCCTGTGTCTCTCCCCCCCCCCCGCTCCTCCCCTGTGTCTCTCCCCCCCCCCGCTCCTCCCCTGTGTCTCTCCCCCGCTCCTCCCCTGTGTCTCTCCCCCGCTCCTCCCCTGTGTCTCATTCCCTCGCTCTCCCTCGTGTCTCATTCCCTCCCCCTCCCCTATCCTCATCCTCCCTTCTCATCACTTCACCCTCTCCAACTACCCCCCCTCTCCCTTTACCCTCACTTACCTTCATCAGCTGCTCGTCTTCTGGCTGAGTCGGGACCCGGCATATGCTAATGACGTGACGTCACATGTGCGTCACGTCATTAGCATATGCCGGGTTTTGACTCATCCTCCTCATCCTTTCTTCTAATCACTTCCCCCCTCCCCCTTTCCCCTCACTTATCCCCCTCCTTTTACCCTCACTTACCTCCACCCCTCTCCCTTTCAGCTGCTCCTCTGCGCTTCTTCTGGCTGTGTTGGGACCCGGCATATTCTAATGATGTGACGCGCTTGTGACTTCACATCATCAGCATATGCCGGGTCCGACGCAGCCAGAAGACGCGCAGAGGAGCAGCTAATAAAGGTAAGTGAGGGGAAAGGGAGAGGGGTGGAGGTAAGTGAGGGGAAAGGGAGAGGGGTGGAGGTAAGTGAGGGGAAAGGGAGAGGGGTGGAGGTAAGTGAGGGGAAAGGGAGAGGGGTGGAGGTAAGTGAGGGGAAAGGGAGAGGGGTGGAGGTAAGTGAGGGGAAAGGGAGAGAGGTGGAGGTAAGTGATTGGAAAGGAAGAGGCGGGAGGGTAGAGAGGGGGGTAATTGGAGAGGGGAAAGTGATGAGGAGGGAGGATGATAAGGGAGGGGAAGGGAAAGAGACCCCACAGGGAGGGAAAGAGACACAGGGGAGGGAGAGGGCACAAGAGAGACACAGGGGGCAGCACATTTCCCACCCTCTGCTTATACTCGAGTTACAAAGTTTTCCCAGTAGTTTGGGGTAAAATAGGTGCCTTGGCTTATACTCAGGTCGGCTTATACTCGAGTATATACAGTAATTGTTTTAGCAGGTGTGTATTTAGGTATTGTTCCCTTGTAATCCAGTGGTTAGGATTCAGTGCTTTCACCGATGTGACCTGGGTCTGATTCCAGTCAGGGAATCAAGACGTCACACCGCCATAAAGCCATGCAGGGTTGGGTATGGTCCGTACTTGGATGGGAGATTACCTAGGAATACCAGGAGCTATAGGCTGTGGCCCACTGGAGAAGGAATACCACGTGGATCAGCATGGTGTGGTGCAGTCCATGAGGTCACGGAGAGTCTGACACGAATGATTGATGCACACACACACATTTAGGTTTTATACTACCCTAGGCCCATTTAGATGCTTGTTCCCCAACAACCCAGTTACTACAACTGCTTTCCTCTTGCTATATCCCAATCATAAGTTTACCATATAAGTACTGTATATACTCGAATATAAGCCGACCCAAGTATAAGCCGAGGCACCTATTTTATCACAAAATAATGGGTAAAATGAGTGATTTGAGTATAAGCCGAGGGTGGGAAATGTGCTGACCCCTGTGTCCCTCTTGTGTCTTCTGTGTCCCCCTCTCTCTCCCGTGTCTCTTCTCCCCTCTCCCTTCCGTGTGTCTCTTCCCCCCCTCTCCCTTCCGTGTGTCTCTTCCCCCCCTCTCCCTTCCGTGTGTCTCTTCCCCCCCCCTCTCCCTTCCGTGTGTCTCTTCCCCCCCTCTCCCTTCCCTGTGTCTCTTCCCCCCTCCTCATTATCAACCTCCCTGCTCAACCCCCCCATCCTCAACCCCCCCATCCTCAACCCCCCCATCCTCAACCCCCCCATCCTCAACCCCCCTCCTCATCCTCAACCCCCCTCCTCATCCTCAACCCCCCTCCTCATCCTCAACCCCCCTCCTCATCCTCAACCTCCCTCCTCATCCTCAACCTCCCTCCTCATCCTCAACCTCCCTCCTCATCCTCAACCTCCCTCCTCATCCTCAACCTCCCTCCTCATCCTCAGCCCCCCTCCTCATCCTCAGCCCCCCTCCTCATCCTCAGCCCCCCTCCTCATCCTCAGCCCCCCTCCTCATCCTCAGCCCCCCTCCTCATCCTCAGCCCCCCTCCTCATCCTCAGCCCCCCTCCTCATCCTCAGCCCCCCTCCTTCTCCTCAGCCCCCCTCCTTCTCCTCAGCCCCCCTCCTCCTCCTCAGCCCTCCTCCTCCACCTCCCTCCTCCTCCACCTGTGATGGGTTATGTGATGTGTTTGGTTTGCTCCAGACATAGCGTTTTCTTTGATGGACGAAAAGTTCAATTTCAGTCTCATCAGACCAGAGCACCTTCCTCCATACGTTTTGGGAGTCTCCCACATGCCTTTTCGCAAACTCAAAACGTGCCATTTAGTTTTTTGCTGAAAGTAATGGCTTTCTTCTGGCCACACTGCCATAAAGCCTAACTCTATGGAGCGTACAGCTTATTGTCGTCCTATGTACAGATACTCCAGTCTCTGCTGTGGAACTGTGCAGCTTCTCCAGGGTTACCTTAGGTCTCTGTGCTGCCTCTCTGATTAATGCCCTCCTTGACCGGTCCGTGCGTTTTGGTGGGCGGCCGTCTCTTGGCATGTTTCCTGTTGTGCCATGTTCTTTCTATTTGGTTATGATAGATTTGATGGTGCTCCTGGTTATCTCCAAAGATTTGGATATTTTTTTATAACCTAACCCTGACTTGTACTTCTCAACAACATTGTCCCTTAATTGTTTAGAAAGTTCCTTGGTCTTCATGGCAGTGTTTGGTTAGTGGTGCCTCTTGCTTAGGTGTTGCAACCTCTGCGGCTTTTCAAAAAAGGTGTGTATATGTAATGACAGACCATGTGACACTTAGATTGCACACAGGTGGACATCATTTCACTAATTATGTGACTTCTGAAGGTAATTGGTTGCACCAGAGCTTTTATGGGCTCCATAACAAAGGGGGTGAATACATACACACATGACAATTTTCTGTTTTGTATTTCTAAAAAATAGTTTTATGTATATATTTTTCTAATTTCACTTCACCAACTTGACTATTGTTCTGATCCATCAAATAAAATTCAGATCAATGTTTTGTTAAATTTAAGGCTGTAATGTAACAAAATAGGTAAAAAGTTATGGGGGTGAATAAATTTGCAAGGCACTGTAGAAATTTGTCTTATCCGTACTTTCTTAAAATATGTGAAGCCTTGAAGTGTGAAGAGAGACTAACGCTCTATAAATAATGTAACTATTATAAAATGGGCCAGAACATACTCTAAGTTGAAGTATGTTTGTATTGTTAATTCACTAACCAGCTACCTTAATAATCTGATTGAGCCACCTATGCTCTGAGAGGGATATCCAGAAAGTCTGACCTGTCAGTGTGCCTTGAAGGCAAAATTGAAAATAATTTTCCTAGATACCCTTTCTCTCCTTTATTTCAATTTACTATTTAGTCTTATCTGGATCAAAGAAACCACTTTTTATTGATTTCTGTGTTGCTTTAGTGTTCTCATAGCTACAACTTTTACATAGTAAAACACAATATAAACAACTTCTCAATATATTGTTCGTAAAATCTGTGTCCGTTTTTTCTCCGAAAAGATACATTTTGTAACCTTGTGTTTCCTGGAGCTCCTCCCATGTTTTTCAAGCTGTGACCATCTATAGCTGGTTTCCCCGCAGCTGCCAATGTTCTGCACAGCATTACTGGCAAAGCCTGTGTCATTCCTGCTGCAACTCGAATCATGTCAGGAGCCCCAACCCTGAAATGGTTGAAAAACTAGTGTAAGTTTTTTCCATACACTATGAAGTATTTTTTTAAATTACAGTAAATCGAAAAGTTCGTAAAGCTTAATTGCTATAGTTATCCTTTAAGGATTGAAGAGCAAGTATATCAGGTCCTTAGAGGTGATGTTTTTCCTTGATTTGGCTCAGCGGCTTTTACATTCCTAGCGCTTGTTCTGTATATAACATGTCACAGCTGCAAGATTAAAGGGAAGTTTATTTTGCTGCCGGTCAGTGCCATATTGCGATGAAAGGCCTGCCTTTTAAATCCAATCTATCCTTTCTCAAGACTTAGTCATCTTTTAAACTTCACAAAAATCCTCATATATGTCAAATAAAAGGACGGGGAGATGAAGAGAGGATGAAGTGACTGGAAGAACAAGTGTTGCAGGCATTTGATGGACACATGCATTTAAAGGACCACTGTACCATAAAATGAATGGCTATTCAAATACAAATATATGTATAAGTGCACTGCAAAAGTTTAAATATTATAAATCAAGTATAAACATATCTACTTTAAGGTTCTTACTTTTATAGGTTTGTGGCAGATGCACTGCTTAGCTCCACCTCTTTTATGCTTAATTAGGGGCAGGGCATCTGTAGCAGACTTCCTGCTGTGTGCTCCGGTGTCTGACTGATGTAGACCTAAGCTGTGAACATACAACAGGAAGTCTGCTACAGCTGCCTCGCCCCAAATTAAGCAACATGCACAGAGCTAAGCCCCTTATGATCCTTTCCCAAAACTTCATCTGTCATTTAACAGGTCATGGCAAGAGGAGCAACCAATTCCAGGTTTATATACATTAATCTACTCCAACATGCAAACAAACATAAAAGGTAGATCATGTTCATTTAAATGGAAGATAATACAGTTTTTTATTGTCAGTGATCATTAATATGCGCTGAAACAAAAAAGCAACCATCTGAACCAGTGAAGTGCGCGTTGATTCCCATTTTCATCACAGTTTATCCTTGGCCACAAGAATAGGATTCATTGTGCCTCAGTATATTTTATATGTATTATGATGTGTATATTTTCCATGCAATACAATAATATAATGACCTTTCATGTTATCTTCCCTCAACCCATGTTACTGCCCACCAATTTGTTGTTAGGGGTTAGAGTCAGGATCAGGGTTAGAGGTCCGTGTAAGGGTCAGGAGTTAGTGCTAGGAGTTAGTGTCATGAGTTAGGTTTAGTCTTATGAGTTTAGTGTTAGGTTTAGGGTTTACTGTTATAGTTTAATGTCAGGGGTTAGTTTTAGGAACTAGTATATGGTTAGTGTTAGTGTTAGGGGTTCAGGTTAGTGTTAGGGGTTATGGTTCAGGTTAGCTTTAGGGTCAAGGGTTAGTGTTAGGGGTTAGGTTTAGTGTTAGAGGCTAGGGTCAGGGTAAAGGCAGTGGAGGGCAGACAACAAGAAAGACCCTCATAACTTTGTAAAAATTCTATGTTTAAAGACACTCTAGCTGTGTAAATAATATATACATATAAATCACATATACATTGTGATTTAATAACATGCATTTCTTTACTCAATAATACTTAAAAGGATTAATTGTATTGTTGTTTAAGAGTCATTTTTAAAGTACATCAAAAATGGTCTATATATTGTATTAGCTGTGTCCCCCCCCCCCCCCCCCCCCGAAAATGAATCATTTTTGATAAATGCATAGTTGTCACTATATAACCTATGTTAATGTGTGTCTCCGTGTGCTTTAGGGGAGAGGAACTAACTGCATGATAATGCTGGTATTGCTCATGTTTCTAATAAATAGATACACATGCCACAAATTATCATACCAAGCTGCATGCAAGCATATGGGAGTCATGCATCCATCTTTTAAACAATTAAACTTGTTTTTCCTGAGAGAGGGACGCTTGAATTTCCTGTGACTATAATGTCATGTGAGATAACTGCATGTCATAAGTTGGATGAGACTGACACAAGCTACAGAGTGATGCTAGAAATACTAATAATCACACGGAGCAAACCTTCATTATAAATCAGGTTAATCTTTGGGGATCTTTTCCACCCTAGGAAATTTCATATCCGACAAAGGGCCCTATTTTATTAGCTGCTTGCAAATGCCACAAACTCATACATTTGGTTGAAGGTGTTTTTTTTTGTTTTGTTTTATAAATGTTTAGATGTATTCTATTGACTCCAATCGGAGGCTAAGAATGAATTGGGGCCAATACGTAATATTTGACGATCGGGTTTGCAGTCAGGCACTCTCACAATCTATACATTTTATTAAATCATCTGTTCTAGTCAATGTGGGTCTCATGATATGTATTAACTCCTAGAGTCCCGGAATCAATATTACTCCAAAATAACTTTTAAAAATAATATATTTGCATATTTGTGGGTTTGAGACTATTCTGCAATTATTTCTGATATCTTTATATGCCCTCCCATAATTTAAAAGTACAGTATTGCATGTTTAATTGCTGCTACAGCTCTAATAAGTGTTTGAGAAAGCCTTTGTGAGTCCTATTTAGTACTAATATTTTTGACAGAAAGATGATACTTTTTTCAATTGCGGGTCAGACTTTGTGAGCTATCACTACGGGTCTAATAGACTATCGATTTTGTGTAACTTCAATTAGATAGCGCTCGTAATGTTCAAGCTGTGCTAAAACCAATGGAGTACTAAGGTCGTTTTTGCGTCTTTGGCTGGGCCATAGTGATAATATGCAGGCAACTCGTAATCGTACTGCTAATAGAATATGTGGCAATATTAAGAGCAGTTTTAAGTGTGTATACATTTAAAAATTGGGCAATAAAATAGGCCCAAAATCATACAAATAAATAATTCATATCAGACAATTAAACAATGGAATGTATGAGAAATAAGAAACACATTTCAAGATAATACAATCACTAAAGTGTTTTCACATTGTATTGAAACTCTAATGAGCTTTTAATGTCTGTCTGCATCTCTTTACTAAAACATTGTAGGTACTCTTGGAAAGTGCAATATATAATACATCAAATGGGAAGGCTGTGTACAAACATTTTAGCTTCAAAGTGAAGCCACGTTCGTTTTGGAGACATAGCAACCTTTGTGCAAAAAATGCTTCTCCAGGGGATCTCTGTTATTAAGACAAGCCATTAGAGCTGATACTTTCCCTCAACTAAAAACATGCAAAGCCACTGAAGGCTATGGATTTTTACATTTAATTGTACTTCAATGAAATATTTAAATTTAATTTTTTTTGTGTTGGTTTGTATCCTTATGTAAAATATTTTAATAGGAAATCCTCTAAAATGAGTTGTTCTCAATAGCCGGTTTTAGGACTGGTCCAGGTTCCTTATTTGTGGGTCTCCGGAATAAAAAGAGATGAGGACAGCCTAACACTTTATACATATAATTAGCACTGGTCACTTGTCTTGATGGATTATTGATGAATTTACCTGCAATTAAAATATACTCACATCAAAACCGTGCAAAACTATATTAAAATTCAGTGTATCCCAGCTGATATCACCCTGTTAAAGTCTTCACCATGAAGGTAACCTTTGGTCTCAGGCCAGGTTTGAGGGCTACTACCCTTCCTCAGGTAGGTGTATGCACCCTATGACTCAACGCACCTCATTGCATGCCCATCTTGTTATCCCTTAGTGTACTCTGCATTACTAGCATCTTGTATAACATTGTACAGGTGACTTTAAATCTGCGAGACAACATACAACAGCCAAAAAAGAATTCGGCAATGATTTCAAATTCGTGCCAGTTTACTTAACAGGATCCCAAAATCATGGATAGTGTCCTCCGCCATACTGTAGAGCAGTCGGATCAAGTGGAGAAGCCATGCTTTATCAGTTAATGCTTTATTCACTTTTATAATTGTTCTAAATGCTGCAGCAAGTCTTTTTTTCAAGCCCTCCTATCAACTGAAATGGGTCTAATTACAAACTCCTCCAAATAAAGTCTGTTTATGGGATATGATATGTATGTAATTGAGCAAATCATTAGCTTACTTAGCATAACTCTAACAAATGTCATAACAGATGGGCTTAATGACCACTAATGCTGATTCTTCTCAAGTCTCCATTCTCTAGACTAATGGGATATTGTTGACTGTGTATAACTGTGCTCTGTTTTATATTTAATGCCAAGTTCATAGTAATCATTTTTCTTCTTTCTTACCACCAAGATGCTACTCCCGCCATATTTAAAATGTATTATATGTGAGCTGTACTAGTAATGTCTCTGATGCGAGTGTTTATGACATATGACATGTATGTAATTGAGCAAATGATTTGCGTACTCAGGATAACTCTAACAAATGTCATAACAGATGGGCATAATGATAACTAATGCTGATTCTTTTGATGATTATTCTCAAGTCTCCATTATTTTATGTTCTCTTATGACTAATCGGATACTGATGACTGTGTATAACTTTGCCATGTTTTTATATTTAATGCCATGTTCATACTGATAATTTTTCCTCCTCCTTACCACTCCTGCTATATTTAAAATGTATTATATGTGACCTGTACTAGTAATGTCTCTATGATGCGAGTTTGGTGTTCAAAGTGTTACATGCGACTTTTATATGAAGACTTGGGTCTCAAATTTACTATTGTATAGAGTAATATACATTGGAATTAAGTGTTTCTTTCCTTGGTAATCTAGTTCTGCAAAGATTAAAACATTCTAATATTCCGATTTAGAACAAAATAAGGAACCATTTGTATTCCTCTGCAGTATCCTGTACAGCCAGTAGATGGAGCTACTGATTTTTCCATAGACTGGTACCTTTCATTGTTTCTACAGGGGGCTGACAATAAGTTTTTACTTATAAAACTGCTTAAAATCTGCTCCTTTTAAATGCATGATGGCACATTTCTCACTGCAGCATCTCTCTAATGCTTCTTTGGACCCACAGCCCCCCAAAAATGATGGTGTATATGCAGGTGGAGTGCATATTAAATGTGCTGAGCAATCTAGAGTAGGGATCGTAGAGATTTTGTGTTTTGAAGAAGGAAAATGATGTACACTGGGGAATAAGGCTTTTTTTTTTTTTTTTTTTTACACAATAGAGGGAATTTTGGAAGCTTTTAAGGGTCTAGTGCAGGGGTGTCAAACTCGGTCCTGGAGGGCCACACCCAGGCCTGGATTTGAGGATTTCCTTTCTGTGTACAGGTGAGTCAGTCAGGATGACTGCAGAAGCAATAGTCTCACCTGCTTGTAGCAAGGATATCCACAAATCCAGGCCTGGGTGTGGCTCCCCAGGACCGAGTTTGACACCCCTGGTCTAGTGCCTAATTCTAGACTTTTGCAATGCATTGCAATAAAACTTTGAAGACCGGGAGCTCTGTGAGTAAATATTAAAATGGCAGAGAGCACTCTTTTACAAACCTAGATATTGTATCATAAGCAGGTGATTACGCTTCCTGGTTAATGCTGTGGTTTCATTCAGTTGTGTTCGACTCTCCGTGAACCTATAGACAGCAGCACACCAGGCACAATCATTATGTCTCTGCCAAGATAACCATATGGATAAGCAAGACCAAAGTAACTGGATTGGGTTACCAATGGACATTGGTTTATCTGACCTCTCTGCTATGACCTGCCCATCTTGGATGACCCTACATGGTATAGCTTGCAGCTTCATTGATGTACACAAGCCCCTTCACCAAGACAAGGTAGCAAATCCAAAAGGGGACCTGGATAATAAGGGTAATTAAGTAAAATTTCTTAGAAACAGATATACTGTTGTTATTTAGTCCTTCTAAGTTTGCTACCTGTGGAAAAGTGACAGGTACCTGACAGGCTGTGCTAGTCGGCCCTGATCTTCTCTGCAACCTGGGGAAGTAACCTGGGGAAGCGACTTCCACAGACTGCATTTGCAATTACCTTTGATTTTATGTCCCAAGTTATTAAAACAGATGCATAGACTAGAGCCTCAACATATGCGTGTTTTACAGTTTATTCACTCTAGTTAAACTAAGAGCTTTATGAATCTTCTTTTGAATGGAATCCAAACGATCAAATAAACCGTGCAAGAAGTACAGCCATGAATATGTTCTAGATTTATGTAGGAACCAGGTGGTGGAGTTTTGCTCTTGTCGAAGTTAACATTATCTCCATCTGGCTTTCCATCTTATACTTGGCAGACTTACTTCACATCTGAACATTTTTAGTAATGAGTTGTTGCTTTGTCAAGGAGTCCGCATATCACAAAATTAATTTATTGTCTTATTCTGTGCCTTTAGCATCACTATATTTAATATAAAACAGTTGGCGTTTCATCTTAATTAAATAAACAATGTATTCATTGTACCAGTAAGGGAGCATCATGTTTTTCAAGTGTTCTGGAAAGTTACAAACTTACTACCTTTTAATTTAAGACATTTCCTCTCTTTATGTTCAACCAAAAGCTTGAGAATGAATTAGACCGGAAGCCCAAATTCTCCAGTCAATTTTGACAAAGCATCGAAATTTTCTCTTGAATGAACAATGACCAAACTCTTTGAAGATTACTTTTTGGGATTCTTGGTTAGTTCTTAGGCTTCCTTGGATTCATAGTAATTGAGCATGATAAACATGTACAGCTGTTCTGTATCTCCGGAAATTCGTTATTTTGTGTATTAAAGGACAAAATAGAAGGAATTTCCATGCACACGTTAAACCTTATATTGCCTAGCATTGTGTGCAACAATAACTACTTTTGGTGATTTGAGACATATTTACACGGATGTGAAGGCACTTGAAACACCTTTTTTTTATTAGGGCAGCACTGTAAAGGTCTCAGTTATTGTATACATAGAAGTACCCAAATATAATTCCAACTTTTGAGTGAAAATTTAATAATTGAGCATAAATTACCTGAAAAAAAGCCTTCTTTTTTTAAATAAATATATACTTTATCGAGGGTGATAAAGACAGAAAGATAATGCTCATTTGGTTAAATAGTATAGTCACAGAGACTTTTAAGTGTTGAAGCTTAATTAATTACCGTATGCTATTACTCCTTATCACCTCTGCTGTAAGAGTCTATTAAATATCCTAGATAAAGGTAGTAAGAAGGAGACTATGCTTAAAAATCCCTAGCTTTCAATCTCTGTCATCGAACACTTGCACTTATTCTGTACTAGCGAATTGCCCGTCAAAAAATGACGGCAATGAAATTGTAAGTGAGCTAATGCTATTTGGTATAAATAAATAATTAATAAAATAAGAAATTAATATACTTTACCTATTTTGAAGTAATATATGCAGGAAGCATTGTGTTGAAGAGCTGGCAATGTGTTTTGATGTTGCTGCAGCATTAGTGGTGTGGAGCTTCTGTGTAAGCGTGATGAATGTGTGTAGTGTAATAGTGTGTGTGCACGAGACAAAACCGTTGGCGTAGCTGTGTACTTCCGCATTGCATAAGTTATTCTAAAATGGCGGCTAATGTGTGGTATGCGTCTGAAGCGGAATATCCGTAGCTGTTTTGTGGTGTTTTGCGTGTTTAAAGTCCTGTAGCTTTGTTTTCGTTTTGTTTGGCGGACATTTTTTCTCTCGCTTAGAGAATTTTTTTGCGTCTAAACTCTATTATTTTGAGTTAAATTAAGGTGTAACTTCATTTTTTGAAGTCTTGGATGCCCCCTCTTGCTGTAGGTAAGCTTTTTATGTATGAGTTGTGTGTATTTATTGTGTTTTTCATTTTTTCATGGCCGCGGGTTGCGGCTGATTTTTGCGAGGTTTTAATGGGTGGTAACGTGTCTCGTATGTTTGCGTTCCAACGTAAAGTTTGCGAGGGTCACAGTTGCTTGCAAGGATCCTGACAGCTTTGCGGCTCGCTGCGTGAGCCCGCAAGCGTTAGCAACAACTTGTATGCTCACAACTATATATGTGATAACAAGCTTCGCGAGGGCCGCGGGCTCGCTACGCGATCCTGCAACCATATATGTGATAACAAGTTGCATTAATATTAAATCATGTGTTTGAATAATTTCTTCAATAACTTGGACTTTAGCTGTGTCCGTTATTCCAGCAGTTTATTGTATTGTTAGGCTACTACTGATATTGGTTAATATATATTGATGTTGATTGTTCAACATAATGATCTTAATTTACCAATTTACCTTCTTAAACCTAAACTCATATACCCTGCATTTTTTAAGTCGGATTTCAGGGGGTGTGATCATATCATCTGATCATATTTAAGCAAGCCCTAATTTACATCTTAGACACAGCCAATAGTAAATGAGACCGTCGTCATGACGTCAGTAAAACTTGGAAGTTAGACATAATCTGCAATCGGAGGGTAAGAGTAAATTAAAAAGTAAAAGTCTATAAGTAATAATTGCCAATAGGGCTTGCAATCCAGCAATCTATAAAATGCATTAGTTCATCTTTTTTTAGTCCATGTGGGTTTCGCGATATGTATTAACCCCTTGAGTCCTGCGATCGATATTACTCCAAAATAACATTTACAATTGCATATTTGTGGGTTTGAGACTGTTCTGCAGTTAATTCTAATGTCTTTTAAAGTACAGTAGTGTGCGTTTAATTGCTGCTACAGCGCTAATAAGTGCTTGAAAAAGCCCTTGTGAGTCCTATTTAGTACTCTTAATATTTTTGACAGAAACTTGATACTTTTTTCAGTGGTGGGTCAGACTTTATTTGCGAGCTGGAGCTACGGGTCTAATAGATTATCAATTTTGTGTAACTTTAATTATTTGGCACTCGTAATATTCAAGCTGTGCTAAAACTAGTGGAGATGTGTTTTGCAGGTTTGGCTGGCCCGTAGTGATTGTGGGCGGGTAACTCATAATTGGATTGCAAGTAGCCAATAGAATCTGTGGCAATATTAAGAGCGGTTATAATAGAATAGGGTTAATAGTCTCAGTCTGCTTGTTTGGAGTAGTCTGCATGCTGCTGACAGGGGGCAGGAAGCACTTCAGTGCGGGATTCTGCTAGGAAGGGGGGCACAGGTTCAGTCAGACATTTGGTTCCTTCTATTCCCCATGGCTTTTTATATATTATATGAACAACTCTATTTTATTTTTGTTTGTTTATTCAAATACCCTTAGGTCTTAGTCTCACCAAGGGTGATAAGGGACTCCAGACATGGACTGCTCGCTCACTGTGCTCTAGGGAGTTATGAGCTGCACTCCACTGACGAGGCCCACAGAGGCCGAAACGTATGTGTGGACTTTACCATTGCTCCTTTTCAGGGTAGAATTTCGGGGCTAGACCACTCTAGTGAGTGGGACCAGACTGATATACTTCAGGATATTTCTCCCTGTAAAGGGCACAAGTGAGCTAACGAGGTTGCTCTCAGAGTGGGTTATCATGTCCAAAGAACCAACCTATTAAGGTTAGTTTATTTTCTGTTTGAGCACCTCTATTTTTTTTTCTCTTTTTATATTACCTATTTTCCTCCTTCTAATTTGCTTACTAATGCTGCACAGCTAATTTCTGATCTTTACTCCATAGTGGACTCCTCCACTGTCCGGCCCGCTCCTGCTGTTGTTAGTTTTATTACATACTTCACAAACATGGAGATTTTCCTAAATACAATAGTCCTGTAAACCATACCGATACTTAAAGCATTGGGATTACATTCTTATTCTAGACACTTTTAATAAGTTTCAGCATGTAAAGCACATTTGTCACCCAGCATAGAGGAAAATAAAACCTTGTAAAATATAATCATAGCCAACTCTAATGTGCTAAGATGACACATGAAGTCCCTAAATATTTACAAGCCCTTAGTGAAGGCGAGATTGAGATAAATAACCGTATTGTTTTCTCATACACCCCCTGGGTTCAGTTTGACAGACTCAGTGAATATATGGGTCAATGTATTATCCTGTTGTTCTGAATTATAATCTTTTGATCCTTCTGGCTCTCAAGCTCGTAAATACACCACAACTTAAACAATATGATTTATTCGTCTGGCTGGACTTGGTAATTTTTATGTGATGAAACTTAATTAGCTTGTATTGATCTTTATAGGATAGTTAATGACGGTCCCATCTCATTTTATTACAAGGAAGTACATATGTTTATATCATAGATCTTTGAGAATACACCTTTTATGGGTTTGAGGTTGACACATTATCAATGCAGATAGAAGAAATACATAATGTTTAGAAAACAATAAATCACAGAATAACTGGGAAAGAAAGAAATTGCAGATGAAGGATATTAGAAAATATCACATATATAGTTGTGAGCGTACGAGTCGTTGCTCACGCTTGCGGGCTCGCATAGCGAGCCCGCGGCCCTCGCGAAGCGAGGGCCGTGGCTCGCGTAGCGAGCCGCGGCCCTCGCGTAGCGAGGTCGATGGGCAAGGGCCTCAGTTGCTGGCATGGAGCGCCGAAGGCGCTCCATGCC
This sequence comes from Discoglossus pictus, assembly GCA_027410445.1. Classification (NCBI taxonomy): domain Eukaryota; kingdom Metazoa; phylum Chordata; class Amphibia; order Anura; family Alytidae; genus Discoglossus; species Discoglossus pictus. Next base: position 417,511,791 of record CM050164.1, on the reverse strand, counting down.
AGCAACTGAGGCCCCTCGCGAAGCGAGGGCCTCAGTTGCTGGCGAGGTCACTGGGCACGGGCCTCAGTTGCTGGCATGGAGCGCCGAAGGCGCTCCATGTCAGCAACTGAGGCCCCTCGCGAAGCGAGGGCCTCAGTTGCTGGCGAGGTCACTGGGCAAGGGCCTCAGTTGCTGGCATGGAGCGCCGAAGGCGCTCCATGCCAGCAACTGAGGCCCCTCGCGAAGCGAGGGACTCAGTTGCTGGCGAGGTCACTGGGCAAGGGCCTCAAACCCTCGCAAAATTCACGTCGCTACTCAAAAAACACGACACACAAATTACGACACTCGCTAAATTTTACGAGGAACGCAAACAACGTACGAAACACGTTACCACACATTACGACCTCGCAAACATCGGACGCAACACGCCGACATACAAACATTTAAAACACAATACATACACACAGCACATACATAAAAAACTTACCTACACCAAGAGGGAGCACCCAGGACCTCAAAAATGCAACTTACACCTCGATTTTACTCGAAATAAAACAGTTTAGAGACTAAAAAAAAATCTAAGCGAGAGAAAAAATGGCCGCCGAACAAAACGAAAACGAGGCTACAGCACTCTAAACTCGCAAAACACCACAAAACACCTACGGATATTCCGATACAGACCTATACCACACATTACTCGCCATTTTACACCAATGCGGAAGTACACGACTACGCTAACGGTTTGGTCTCGCGCACGCACAGTGTTACACTGCACACATTCAGCATGCTTATACAGCAGCTCCACACCACTAATGCTGCAGGAACATCAACACAGATTGCCAGCTCTTCATCACAATGCTTCAAAATAGGTACACTATATTCATTTACTAATTTAGCTACCTTACAATTTCATTGCCGTCATTTTTTGACGGGCAATTCGCTAGTTTATCTATATCTATATGCCTGTCCATAGAAAGTGGAGTTATCAGATGTGCTCTGCACCATCCGGTAGAG